>PVJC01034051.1:0-19045 GCA_004026665.1 Murina feae
GCGCCTGGCAGACTGGGGCCATCATAGGGTATCCACTGAGGGGTCCCAGACTGTGAGAGGGCACAAGCCGGGCTGAGGGACTCCCTCCACCCCGAGTGCACAAATTTTTGTGCACCGGGCCCCTAGTTTGGGTGGTGATGAACTGGTTGGGTGGTGATGAACTCCTTTAGCTTTTTCTTGTCTGTGAAGCTCTTTATCTGACCATCAATTCTACATGATAGCTTTGCTGGGTAGAGTAATCTTGGTTGTAGGTCCTCACTATTCATCACTTTGAATATTTCTTGCCACTCCCTTTTGACCTGCATGGCTTCTGTTGAGAAATCAGCTGACAGTCATATGGGTGCTCCCTTGTAGGTAACTAACTATTTTTTCTTGCTGCTTTTAATATTCTCTCTTTGTCTTTTGCCCTTGGCATTTTAATTATGATGTGTCTTGGTGTGGTCCTCTTTGGATTCCTCTTTTTTTGGGATTCTCTTTGTTTCCTGGACTTTTAAGTCTATTTCTTTCACTGAGTAGGGGAAGTTTTCTGTCATTATTTCTTCTAATAGGTTTTCAATCTCTTGCTCTCTCTCTTTTTCTGGCACCCCTATAATTCGAAGTTGTTACATTTGAAGTTGTCCCAGAGTCTCCTTACACTATCTTCATATTTTTGGATTCTTTTTTCTTTTCACTTTTCCGGATGGGTGTTTTTGCTTCCTTTGATTTGATTCTTGGGATCCTCTGGTCTGCTGTTGGATCTCTGTATATTATTCTTTATTTTAGTCAGTGTATGCTTAATTTCTGACTGGTCCTTTTCCATTTTTTTGGTATTCTCATTAAGATCCTTGAAGGTCTCACTAAGTTCCTCAGAGGCTCATAGAAGATTCTTGAGTAGCCTTATAACTATGATTTTGAACTCTATATCCATTAGTTTGCTTTCCTCCTTTTCTTTTATTTGTGGCCTGTTTATTTGTCTCCACATTTTGGCTGCTTCCATGTGTTGATAGGGTGGCTTTGTGTGGTAGGTGTCCTCTTGGGCCCAGTGGCTCAGCCTCCCCAATCACCTGAGGTGGACACTCTTGGTGCATCCCTTTGTGGGCTGGGTGCACAATCTTGTTGTAGTTAAGCCTTGATTGCTATTGGTATCACTGGAAGGAAATGACCTGCAGGCCAATTGACTGCGAAGACCTGCTGTGTCTATAGTGGAAGAACTGCTGTGCAGGAGACACCCTTATGGGGCAGGACTTGCTTCAGTGGGGCTTTGGTGCTCACTGAGTCTGCCTCTTGAGTGTGTCCCTTATGGATGTGAGGAGTTTAAATCTGGTATCTGACTACTGGGTACACTGGCTCCTGTATTTCCAAGGAGGTGCAAAGTCAGTTGCTGTGTGAGTTCACCCAGCAGGAGCTACAGTCAGATCTACAGATTTCTCCTCTTTATTTGAGGTTTGGAACTTTTGGAGCTCTCTGACCCAGCTGCAGTTTGTTAAGCTAGGCTGTAGGTGGACAGGCAATTCATTTGTGCTGCTGCACACAGCTTTGGTGGGGTTGTAAATTGGGTGGGGCCGGTCTCAGAGAATCATAAGGGCAGAGCAAACAGTGATGACTGTCCTCAGCCATCTCCACATCTCAGTGTCTTGGCTTCCCCAAGTCCCGAGCCCCCACAGTAACAATGATCACTGCAAGCAGTTCTGCAAGAGAGCTACCCTCTTCTTCTGACCCGATGCCAGACAGCCCAGTTTCTCCCCGTAGGAGTCTGGGTCCCTAGAGTCTTGCCAGAAATGAGTTCAGTGCAATCGGGAGCTTGTATCTCCCTTCTGATTTAAAAGAAAATCAAACAAAAAAACCCCGCACACAGGTGCCATCGTTTCTCGCACTTCCATACCTCTGTTCTTGGCGCCTCCACACCTTATACCCAGTCTCAATGTGGTTTTTTTCTTTTCTTCTAGTTGTAGAACTTCCACTCAGTTATGGCCGTTTTGACTTTTAGTTTTTGATTTAATGTGGTTGTGGGAGGTAGCATGTAGAGGTATGTACCTTATGCTGCCATCTTGGTTCTGCCTAAAAGATATTTACAAAAAAAAAAGTGCAAGTAGCCTGACTGGTGTGGCTCAGTGGTTGAGCAACAACCTATGAACCAGGAGATCAGGGTTTGATTCCCAGTCAGGGCACATGCTCAGGTTTTGGGCTCTATCCCAGTGTGGAGCATGCAGGAGGCAGCCAATTATTTTCATTGATGTTTCTATCTCTCTCTGCCTTCCTTTTGAAATCAGTAAAAATATATTTTTTTAAAAAGTGAAAGTACACTTTTATATAACAACTAGTGGCCCAGTGCACGAAATTCGTGCACATTAAAAGGGGATTAATTAGAGGAAATATTTTAATATTGCTATTTGCCCTTTCTCTATAATAGAAGTGTCAGAGATTAAAGAAAATTAGTAAAACCTATATGAAAATCTTCCTCCTGTCAGAGTCTGGGGTGCACCATGGAACCCAGAGTCAAATCTTCAACCACCCATATGCACCTCAAAATCGCTCGAGACCAAAACCTGGATGACCCCCCTTCATTGGGCTAGATCCAGACCTGGCCGGTCCCACCTTGTCAAGCCCTGCCAGGTGTGTGTGTGGGGGGGGAGGTGCAGCCTCAGGTCCCCTGGGTGCCAGGGCAGGGGGCATGGCCTGAGGTCTCCTGTCAAGCCCTGTGGGTGGAAGGCACAACCTGAGGTCCCCTGTCAAGCCCCATGCTGGAGGTGGGTGGGCGCGCAGCCTCAGTCCCTGCTGATTGCTCCTTAAGGCTCGTTATGGGAACTTAGCCTCAACTGTGGGTGCAAACTGACCAGAGTGATGGTCAATTTGCATATTCCCTCTTTATTATATAGGATTTATCAGCAAATGTTGACCTATTTTACTATTTGTGTCCTGAACATTCTAATAACTATAACTTGCCCTGAATTGTTATGTAAAATTTGTAACTTCTCATAAAAGGTTAACTGATGTATAGCGTATTCTGTACACTTACATTGTGAGAACCTAAAGCTTAGTTCTTTTTCATTATAAAACTACTAATTTTTATTGTATAATTAGACTCTTATTCTATGTAAATATTTATTAAACATTGATGTTAAAGTAATAAAGAAATCCAGTATAACACATTCAATGATGAACAATTTCCCACATAATATTTTTTCTCTTAAGAAAAGCAGTCTGTTGTCAATATCATGAAAGTTCCTATGTGAAAAAGGAGTTCATGTATGCTTCTGAGACCAGGTTTCTTGCAAAAATGTTTTATTCATCTGAGTCCTAAGAGGTGCTGTAAGTGCTCTGCACACGGCATCCAACCCCTTCTAACAGAGTCAGTCTTCTGCCCTAGCTTTGCAGTTCACTTTGTGACCCAGAATAAATTACATACAAGCCATTACTGAATAAAAATTGGCAAATGTCAGATCTAAAATAGATTTCTAAAAAAACTCAAAAAAAACCAACTCTCTAAATTATTGAGCTCCTGATCACAATAATGATGTAAATTTTTGTGGCAAATGAATTAAAATAAGTAAAATCATTTCTTCAACCTCCAGTGGCTCTTTTTATTCATGTAATGTTTTAAATATATATTTATCATAAGAGATAAAAGGATACATGGGAGAGCTTTTCATTCATTGTGATTACCTTGTAGGAAAATAAATTTTATTTGAAATAAAGTATCACTTCTTCATAAATCTTGTAAAATTCTAAATTCTAAATAATTGTTTCTGTCATAGTAATAGTTATTGCTAATATACTATCAGTTATCTTTATCTGGAAAAATGAAATGGTTTTATTTTTAAATTTTTCTCTCAAGAAACAAACATATTCTAGTAGAACGTTGGTATCTCAGCTTTTAAAATATTTTTATATGACAGATATGAACATGTAGCTATCTATATAATAGAGAGCCAGGGTCTTAAAGCCCCATTACCACTGACAGTGCTGGGTTGCCCTTGCCAGTGCCTGGACCCAGCACTGACTGCCTAGGGGCCTGCAGATCAGGCCTGGAGAGAAGCCTGCAGAGAAGGAGGCAGTGTCTGATCCATAGCCTCTGTGATAGCCATTGATCAAAACTTGCCTTTCTTTCCTCCCTACCTGGCCAACAGTCCACCTCTACCTGCTGCTTATCAGCCCCGCCTTTCGATTAGGCCCCATTGATAGGCCCAGAGACGCTGACTGGCATAGAAACTGACCAATCAGAACCAAATCTGAGTGAATGTAAGGAGCCAATGGCTGCCTAGGAGGCGGAGCTTTTGATGCTGACTGGCATAGAAACTGACCAATCAGAACCAAATTGGCAGGCAGAGGAGGGCAGTTGGGGGTGATAAGGCAGGCAGGCAGGCAGGCAGAGGGATTAGGAACAATCAGGCAGGCAGGTGAGCAATTAGGAGCCAGCAGTCCCAGATTGTGAGAGGGGTATAACCACTGGTTTAGGCCTGACCTCACAAGGATTGGGCCTAAATCTGTGGTCAAACATCCCCTGAGGGGTCCCTGATTGGAGTGGGTGCAGGATGGGCTGAGGGAACCCCCCCTCGCCTCCATGAATGAATTTCATGCATTGGGCCTCTAGTTTATTTATATTATAAACTGAATTCACTTTGAAAACATAAATACAGTTTTAAAAAGTAGTTAAGAGAAGCAAGGTGGCGGCATGAGGTATATACCTAAATGTGCAGCCTCCCACAACTACATTATAAAAATACAGCTATACAGATAAACGGCCATCCTCCAGAACCAAGGGAGGGGAAGCTTTACAACTAGAAGGCAAGAGAAGGAGTGCATTGAGACTGAGTAGAAGTTCCCGGAGCCAAAACTGAGAGGTACAGATGCGTGCGAAAAAGAGGCAGCGTGGGCAAAAGGGGGCGGCAGCACCTGGGTCCACAGCTTGGAAGGAGATTATAAACTCCAGGGTTGCACTGAATGCGATGCGGGCTGTCGGGCAACGGGATGGAAGACGAGTGGCATTCTAGCAGAGCTGTTTGCAGCGATCACTGACACAGAGACTCAGGGATTCAGGAGACTCGGGGACTCGGGCGCGCAGACACCAAATCTGGGAGAAGCCGCGGAGTCAGTGGAGAGGCAGCCATCACAGGTTGTTCCACCCTGGTGATTCTGAGACCCCATTCCACCCAACTTACAACCCTGTCCAAGCTGTGCGCCTGCCTGCCTGCAGCATAATCTAAGTAAGGGACTGCAGTTGGGACAGAACTCCAAAAGTTCCAAACCCCAAACAACGAGAAGAAAGACCTGGAGGTCATTTCCTCCCAGTGATAACTACAATAAGACTGTGCACCCGGCCTTCAAAGGCATACAACAAGAGTGTTCACTCCAGGTGATTGGGGAGGCTGAGCCACTGGGCCGTATAGGACACCTAGCACAGAAAGCCACTCTATCAACGCAGGGAAGCAGCCAAGATGCAGAGACAAAGAAACAGATCACAAATGACTTAAATGGAGGAAAGCAAACCACTGGATATAGAGTTCAGAACTACGGTTTTAAGATTTTTCAAGAATTTTCTAGAATCCGCTGATAAACTTAGTAATATTATACAGAGATCCAACAGCAGATAGAGGTTTGCAATAATCAAGTCAAAGATTTGAAACATGAAAAAGCAAAAAGCATCCAACTGGAAGAGAAAAAAGAAAAAATAATTCAGAAGTGTGCAGATAGTGTAAGGATCATCTGGGACAACTTTAAGCATACCAACATCAGAATTATAGGGGTACCAGAAGAAGGGAGAGAGCAAGAGATTGAAAATCTATTTGAAGAAATAATGACAGAAAACTTCCCCTACTTGGTTAAAGAAATAGACTTACAAGTCCAGGAAGTGCAGAGGATCCCAAACAAAAGTAATCCAAGAAGGACCACACCAAGACACATCATAATTAAAATGCCAAGGACAAAAGACAAAGAGAGAATATTAAAAGCAGCAAGACAAAAATAGTTAGTTACCTACAAGGGAGTACCCATTTGTCAGCTGATTTCTCAACAGAAACCATGCAGGCCAGAAGGGAGTGGCAAGAAATATTCAAAGTGATGAATAGCAAGAACCTACAACCACGATTACTCTACCCAGCAAGGCTATCATGTAAAATTGATGGTCAGATAAAGAGCTTCACAGACAAGAAAAAACTAAAGGAGTATATCACTACCAAACCAGGATTAGTTGAAATGCTGAAGGGCATTCTTTAAGAGGAGGAAGAAGAAGAAAAAGGTAAAAATAACAAGTATGAACAAGAAAGTGACAACAAATACATATCTATCAACAAGTGAATATAACAAGTCAATAGAAATATCTGATGAACAGAATAAACTGGTGAATAGAATAGAAGTAAGGGCATAGAAAGGGAATGGACTGACAGTTCTCAGGGGGAAGGGGGTGTGAAGGGTATGGGAAGAGATTGGACAAAAATCTTACATCTATGGATGAAGACAGTGGTGGGGGTAAGAGCACGAGGCGGGGTGAGGGGGGGAGCCAGGTGAAGGGGAGCTATGAGGGTTAAGAAAAAGGAACATCTGTAATAATCTGAACAATAAAGATTTAATTAAAAAAATAAAAATAAAATAAAAAGTAGTTAATTTTTCCAATATAAATTGATTCTCTGTTTATTATAAAACTTTGGATAATAATGAAGGTAAAAATTAAAGAAAAATATCTGTTATAGCCTCTTCAAATCATAGCTAATGTTTTGGTATCTATAATAATTAAAGCATAATATACTAATGAGACCAGATGTTCTTCTAGATGACCTTCCAGATGAAGCCAGGGCTGTGAGGGAAGCCTGGGTCCTGGGTGCCAGAAGGAAGCTGGTGGTGGCAGCCGGGGGAAGGAAGGCCTACTCTTGCATGAATTTCATTCATTGGGCCTCTAGTATATATATAGTAAAAACATTTTTATTAATGCAAATTAATTAAATTAGCATTTATTTATGCAAGTAAAACACTGGCCTATTTTAAAAATCAAAGACTAATTTCAAGATTTATAACAGCAGTCTCTTCCCTTTTCTATCCCTGGGTCCCTATCCCCAGATTCAACAATTATTTTCAACACTTTTTAGGTGGCTTTCAATATTGTCTCCACATACAAAGATATCTGCATCCTAATTCCCGAAACTCTGAATCTGTTACCTTACATGATAAAAGGGACTTTGTAGATGTGATGAAGTTAAGGCTTTTAAGACGGGGACATTGTCCTGGGTTGGTGGGTGGGCACAATAATGAAATCTCAAGGGTCCTTATAAGAGGGAGGCAGGAGGATTAGAGTTGGTAGTAAGAAATGTAATGTTAGAAGCAAGAGGTTGGAGTGATATAAGGAAGGGGTCAGGAGCCAAAGAATGCAGGAGGCCTTTAGAAGGTAAAAAAGGCAAGGAAGTGAATTCTCCCTCCAGAGTTTCCAGGTTGATTTTGGATTTCTGGCCTCTAGAACCACATGGTGTTTGTGTTGCTTTAAGCCACTGGGTTTGTGATAATTTGTTATAGCAGCAATAAGAAACTAATCAGACTTTTATTTTATTTTTTCATAGAACCTTCGGGGGCTATGATATTTTAAGTTGATTTTTTTTCTTTTGCTACCTTAAGATTTTGCTGTACTCTCTTCTCACTTGCATTATTTCTGATGAAAATATGATGTCATCTATACGTTTGTTCCTCTGTATGTAATGAGCCTTTTCCTCTGGTTGGTCGGAGCCTCTTTTTTTTTTTAAACATCTCTTTCTTTTAAAAAATATATTTTATTGATTTTTTAGAGAGAGGAAGGGAGAGGAATAGAGAGTTAGAAACATCAATGAGAGAGAAACATTGATCAGCTGCCTCCTGCACACCCACTACTGGAGACGTGCCTGCAACCAAGGCACATGCCCTTGACCGGAATCGAACCTGGGACCTGTCAGTCTTCAGGCAGACGCTCTATCCACTGAGCCAAACTGGTTAGGGCCGGATCCTCTCTTTATCACAGGTTTGAAGAAGTTTGATTATAATGTGCCTTGATATAATTTTCTCCAAGCTTCTTGTGCTTGGGTTTTGTTGAGCTCCTTGGATCTAAAGTTATTACAACATACTGCTTTCTTCAGAGAGGTGCTGATGTCAAAAACTCTTATAGATAAAATGAAAAAAGTTCTAAAATAAATGATGCTTCAAAATGATTAACTTTATTAAATAACTAAGAATTGTGTTTTAAATTACGTTGTCATTTGGATGACCCTCACATAAACCTGCTGCTCCATATAGAAATCTGTGGGGAAGCAGGGGAACAGTTTGCAACAGTGTTTCAGTGAAAAGGTGAGTTACAGAAGGCTTTTTAAGAAGCAGTAGCGAGATTTTGTGGAGCGTTTTGAGAAAGAAGGCTGCAGTAATTAGCTACTTAGCAGGCATTTTTGCATTAGATGAATGAGTTGGACAAGTATCCACAAGGCAATGGAGAAAGTAGTCTAATTTCAAATGATAAGATTCTTCAATTTCTAAGAATATGAGCCTTTGGAAAAAATGTATTTCAACAGGAAATCTTGAAACGTTCCCACTGTTGCCTAGGCTTGAGAGTAAAGAAGGATATTTGTAAGACTTCAGCTTTACGGAAACTACTGGGAAGATCCGCAGAACAAAACGAAATAGTAGTTCCCTTTCTCTCAACACAAGGGTGAGAGACCTTTCTCTGAATCTTCTGCTGAGCCCGAGAACCTGACTGAGAGGAGAACAGGGGTTCTCTGAGCTGCAGTCTGATCATGCAGCTAAGATTGCTTTATCAGTCTTGCCCCTAGACAACCCGCGGTTTCTGTGAGGGAAGAGTATCTGCCATTCATAGGGAAGCAGCAGACTTTTCAAGGCAGTTTCCCACCCATTATAAATGTGAGCAAGCTTCGACTTGTTTAACAATCATCATGAGAAAAAGGGTGAAAATTACCTCATTTTGGTTGAAAATGAAATCCATTTGTGTTTATCTCAAGTTTCATCCAGAATTAGGTAACCGTGCAATAGAAAAACAAGCACAAGTTTCAAGCTATTTTATTCATTTTTTAAAAAAACTTTTAGTAATAAAACAGAAAACTAAAGTCAGACAACTGCGTTGTTTTTGCATCTGATCTGACTGTATGCCAGAGAAGTGATTCTTTATGAAGAGGTAGGAGCGAACTGTCAATATACCGGTTCCATTAAAAATGGCATACTGGAATACCTAATAAAGTTAGGCCATTGAAATAAAAAAAGAGACCAAATTAAATATTAAAAATAAGAAGACTCTATCCCTCAAATATCAGGGACCTCCTTTACTAGTCTTCAATGTAGCTTGTTTGCAATCAAGATCAATCATATTGCACAACCCCAAAAGGAAAAAAACTGAGGGAACTCATGGATAATTTTCACAGCTTCATTGTAAAGTCCAAGATCAAAAGGATGGTTATCTTCCTTAAACTGTACATGAGCTGTCACTCTTCCAACTGCTTCCACGATTCTAGAGATTTCTTCATCAAGAGGCTCCATCAACTCAGTTGCACTTTTTCCTTCTCCATCTTAAAGAAAAAACATTTTTCCAGCAGGATGAATCCTTTCCAGCCTCCTGATGAAGCAGACAGGCTAGTCGATGGCCTGAGCTAGCATGCTGGTGTTGATGCATGATCTGGGTAACTCCATCACCTCCACCATCATTGCAGATGGAGATTGGCTGCTGGCGGGAAACCGGCAGCGGAGTGAAAAACCAAGTTATTTTATTCTTTATTTTCAGTTTCAAAAATAAAAAAATGTACACATAAATCCTGTATAATAAAAGGGTAATATGCAAATTGACCATAATGGTGGAACAAACGGGAACACTGGTTGCTAGGACGTACGCTGACCACCAGGGGCAGATGCTAATGCAGGAGCTGCCCCCTGGTAGTGAGTGCACTCCCACAGGGGGAGCTCCGCTCAGCCACAAGCTGGGCTGATGGCTGTGAGCGCAGCAGCAGTGGTGGAAGCCTCTCCCACCTTCTGGGCAGTGCTAAGGATGTCCCCCTGGGGGAGCGGGCCTAAGCTGATATCCCCCAATTTTTGTGCACCAGGCCTCTAAAAGATATATAAAAGAGAATTTTAAAAGTCAGATTTTTTTTAATAACAGGCACATCTTGTCATTCTCCTTTTTTAAAAAAATATACTTTTATTAATTTTAGAGAGGAAGACAGAGGGAGAGAGAAGTAGAAGCATCAATGACAAAAGAGAATCATTGATTCACTGCCTCCTGTATGCCCCACACTTAGGATGGAGCCTGCAACCTGGACATGTGCCCTGACCAGAAATCAAACTGTGACCTCCTGGTTCATAGGTTGACACTCAACCACTAAGCCACACCACCTGGGCAAAAGCCAGAATTTATGCGTAATAACTTCATAATTGCGAGGCATATAGGACTAACTATATTTGAGTCTAATCATGTTATTCAAGAAAAAATTACATTTTCAAAGCTTTGCATTAAAATCTCTCTTAAGATACATTTTTATTCATCCTCTTTTGGCTTATGGTTTAGTAGATTTACTAATTGCATTGTCAATAATTTTCCTGTCGTAAACATGCCATCCATACCTTTGTTCCTCTGTATGTAATGAGCCTTTAAATCAATTTAGAAATTTTATTTAAATTAAATCAACAAAGCGTACCTCAAGAAAAATTAAATCACATAAATTTAACAGAAAACTTTAAGGTTTGCCACATCTATTCATAATTTATGAAATTACATATGTTACATATTTATCATATGTGAAAGGGGAAGTAAGAGCTGATTTTAAGAAAGGTAAGCTAAGCCTAACTTCTTTCCCCCCCCGCCCCAAGAAAGTTGTAATAAGAAATCATTTTAATATTAAATAAGGGGAAAAACCCCCACATAGCTTACATTGTGAAGTCAACATTTATTACGGACGTTTAGGTCTTGGATGTGGCGGCCATGAGAATGTGCCTTCCAGACCTCCTCCTACCGCAGGAAACTTAACTGAGCAAATGCCCCGGCTGCTGTGCTCTGAACCAGACACCATGTTGGTGCTAAGGCCGCTCTTCCCACAACGTGCTCCCCGCTGGTGACTGCAGCAGGTGTAGGGAGGCAAGCCCATACCGGGGTGTCAGCAAGCCTCCCTGTTGGCCAATTTTGGTTCAAAGGCTCTCTGACAGCCTTGCTGACCCCTCCCTGGACACAGGGAGTCTAGACCACTTCCCCCCCGAGTTCCCTTCTCCTCTCCTGGACACAGGGTCATCTGTGCTCCATGGTCTGATGGTTCTCCCCGTCTTCCCAGTATCCTTGCCCATTATCTCTCCAAGATGTTTCTGTAGTAACATCCTTGCTTGTTTAAACCTGTCTTGGTGTCTTGGAGGACTTGGACTCACACATTAGATACAGTTTAAAAATCAAATAGGAAATAGAAATTAAAAAAGGCTAAATTTTCTCTGCCTACACTACCAACCTAGTGACTGTTGTGTCTTCTGTGGGGAGAGAGAGCCACTCAAAAAGACTAGGCCATTGAGTTTGTAAAAAATATATAATTATAATAATAAATGGAAATACATTAAAATGGGGTTGGGGCTGCCATCCCAGAGAAATCACCTTGCACATTGAATGCCTCAAACCTTTGGAATGTTAAAGCAGGGCGAGATAACCTTTGGACTGAATCTAAAGCAACACTGTGTCCCAAAGAACTGTTTGTGTGGAGAACAAGGAAGCAGATATTATGACTGCAGGACTGCTGATTACCAGGCTAAAAAGTAAAAACATTGATTAGAGTTCGTATCACTGTGTTAGCTTATCTGCACCAATAGAAACGCCTTCCTTCTGCTGATGTCATTGTGCCCCTTCCCTTTCTCCGCTTGGAGCACTATTTGGGTTTCTGCCTGTCAGGGCTTCCTGAATAGCTATTCTTTTTTTTTTCTTTTTTTTTAAACTAAAATAAGTGCTTGTTGCCTCTCACTTTGGCCTTTCACTTATAGGTAAACAAGTTATTCATACCATTGATGGAAAAAGACCATTCCTACTTCTGTGACAGTTATTGACAACTGTTATTGCATTATTATATCTATAGTTCACCAATCACATTAACATTTTGTAATTTGTAGATATAAGAATATTTATGTGGGGGTTCCCTGAGACTTGAAAATTATTTTAAAACTTCCTTCAGAGTAAAATGATTGCAAATGAATATGCTAGACTAGTTCTGAAGTCCTTCAACTCAACTCATTTCAATTCTTGATCCTCTGGGTGCTGTATTTTGTTTTGAAACAGAAATATTCTGCTCCCACTTTGCAGCTAAAAGTAGCTGAGTCTAATTCTTGCCAGCACAGAAGCCCATCCTACAAACTATTTCCTGTCTGTTTTCATCTACCTCCCCCTTTATATGAATCACGGGATCTCTGACAGAGTCTAGCTGTCCTGCAGAGTTAAAAGACTACATTATAATCCTTGAGGGATTATCAATTTTTACAAAGTTATCAAGACAGCATTTGTGTATAGGATAATATAGGACTATTGCTCACCAATTTCAAAAATAAAAAGAATATTTGGGTTTTAAGCATGGGGGAAAGTAATCCTTGCTATAACTAGCACTCAAGATCAGGACCAGGAAGGAGCAGAGCATAGTATGTAAGAACATTCTGCATTGGAATAAATCTGCCTGATCACTGACGAACTGTATGGAGTTTGGCAAGACACATTGCCCCTCTGTTTACTTATCTATGAAAATAGAAATAATATCTGCTTAGAAGAATTAAATGCAAGAATATATGGAAAGTGCTCACTACTGTGCCTGACACAGTGTTAGCACGCCAGCAGGTGGACATCCCCTGAGGGGGTCCCAGGCTGCGAGAGGGCACAGGCCGGGCTGAGGGACCCCCCCCCCCCGACTGCACAAATTTTTGTGCACCAGGCCCCTAGTCATTCAATAAAGTGTAGTTCTACTCTTTAGAAAAGATGAGTTGATGTGATTTTCATCGCAGTGATATTATATGAAATCATTTTGCATCTTGTATTGAGATCAAGTTTTTAAAACTTGAAAATTAATTTGTATTGCTAGCAAAGAAAAATAGGAAAATATGAAAAAAAAAATCAAGTTGCTGAAGCTACCAGAGTTTAGCATGCACATTTTCTTTTTTGTTGTTTATTTATGTATTTTTATTAAAACATTGGGGTGTCATCCTATATAATAGAAGGGTAATATGCAAATTGTCTCCTTGACCAAGAGTTCAACTAGGAGTTTGACCAGGGGGTGGGGCCAGCTGGCCAACTGCCTTTGGCCCCTCCCCCCAGCTGGTCCCCCCTCCGATCAGGCCAGCAGGACCCCAACCATGCATGAATTCATGCATTGGGCCTCTAGTTGGTTAATAAAATCATATAGTTTTCAATTTTAGGGTATATCATCTGTATGTTGCAGTGTGTGCTCACCATCCAAAGTCAAATCTCCTTCCATCACCCTATACTCGCTTCCTCTACTCTTCACCACCACAGCCCCTTCCACTATGGTAACCACCATACTGTTGTCTGTGTTGAAGAGCATGTACATTGTCATTTAATATCCCTGCTTGAAGTCCCTCATCTCACAGCAGCTTGCCATGGTGCCTGTAAGCCTGAGCTTCTGCGTTCCTCTTCTCCAGAGAATAAATGCTGGAGGGGAGAGAAGGGATAGGAGATTGTGGGAGGGACCAGGAGTAGCTTCTTCCTTTCCTGGATAGGAGAGGAGCCCTGGACATCCAAACTTTTGTTAATATATTTTTTATTGATTTCAGAGAGGATGGGAGAGGGAGAGAGAGAGAAACATCAATGATGAGAGAATCACTGACTGGCTGCCTCCTGCATGCCCCCCACTGGGGAGCGAGACTGAAACCTGGGCATGTGCTCTGACTGGGAATTGAACCCTGCTCTCCTGGTTTATGGGTTGATGCTCAACCACTGAGCCACACCAGCAGGGCAACACCCAAATATTTTGGATACAATCTTTCAGCAAGTCCCGCATTTTCAGATCCCGCCCCTCTGAAGTAAGTTGATGCCTCTACTGCTGAGCCTCCACATACATAAGGTATTTTGATTCACATCATTCAAAACATAACATTTAAAATGAGGTAATGTATTGCATAATGCTTTGATTAATTCAGTTTCTTTACCTCGTTTAAACCTTACAATAATTCAATAACATAGACATTGTTATCTGAATTTTACTGATGAGTAAATTAGGGCTTAAAGGGGCTAAATAACTTCTTCAGGTTTTCTAGTGGCAGGACGGGAGTTGGAGATTTTTTTCACCTCTGTACTCTGAGGCAGGGGATGGAGGGAATCACTGCTTATGTAACTCAAATGCTTAACAGACTATGATCACAATGGCCAACCATTAAATAGTTCTGCATTGCTTCTAAAGTAAGTTCATAACTTTTAGAATAGATAAAATATTAGGGGCCACAAAGGGAGGAACTAGAAAGAATATTTTGTATTTGCTACTGACTCATCCAAAATAGACGATTATGATGACAGTCAATGCACAAAGTTTTCTGGACATCTAGGAAAAAATGTTTGTAAAAACATGTCTGGCCTAATATTTGGTGATGGAAGATGATTTGACTTTGGGTGGTGGGCACAAAGCACTATGTCAGATTTTGTAACATAGAAATCCACACCTGAAACCTAGATGATCCTATTAACAAATTTTACCTAATAAACTTAATCACAAAAATATCTGGACTCAAGAATCACACTGGTCTAATATTGCTATTTACTCAATATTAGAGAAATGGTTCTTAGAACTTTTAAAAATAGTGCCTAGTTTTGTTTTTTTTTTTTTAAATGTCTTTATAGATTTCAGAGAGAGGAAAAAAGAGAGATAGAAACATCAATGATGAGAGAGAATCATCCATTGGCCGCCTTCTGCAAACCCTCAACTGGGGATCAAGCCCACAGCAGAGACACATGCTCTGACAGGGTATCGAACTTCCTAGTTCATAGGTCAAGGTTCAACCACTGAGCCACAAAAGCCAGGCAATACTGCCCAGTTTTATTTCAACTTTATAATGTCACAGATTTATCCATGCTAATAAAAATTGTATACTGGCAATCTAATCTAATAAAAGAGTAATATGCTAATTGGTGTCACTCTGCTATACCCAAAGTCACGCCCACCAGCCAATCAGAGAAACTATATGCAAATTAACCCAAGATGGTGGCCGGCAGCCACGGAGCTAGAGCAAACAGGAGGTTTGCTTGGGCCTGCGATGGAAGAAACTAAACTTCCCATCTGCCTAGGCTGGTTGTGTCCTCCGCTCAAAGCCACAAAGTTTCAATTATAGAAGCCACAGAGCTAGAGCAAACAGGAGGCTTCCTTGCCCTGGTGATGGAGGAAGCCAAGCTTCCCTGCCTGCCTAGGCTGCTGTGGCCTCTGCTCAAGGCAACAAAGTTTCAATTATAGAAGATAAATAAATCCCAGATACCTGCTTCCAGCCAGCCTCATTGGGAGCTGGGTCCCTGGGGGCTGTGCTCAGCCTACAAACAGCCATCAGCCCCTCACCTAGGCTGGCCAGGCACCCCAGGAGGATCCCCCATCCTGAAGGGGCTGTGGCCAGCCTGCAAACAGCCATCAGCCACTCACCCAGGATGGCCCCACCCTCATGGGGTGAGGGTCTCTGCTGAGGGGCTTGGCCAGCCTGCAAACAGCCATCAACCTCTCACCCAGACTAGTCAAGCACCCCAGCAGGACCCCCCCACCCTGAAGGGGCTGTGGCCAGCCTGCAAACAGCCATCAGCCTCTCACCCAGACTAGTCAGGCACCCCAGCAGGACCCCCCACCCTGAAGGGGCTGTGGCCAGCCTGAAAACAGCCATCAGCCCCTCACCCAGGCTGGCCAGGCATCCCAGCAGAGACCCCCTCCCTGAATGGGGTGTGGCCAGCCTGAAAACAACCCTCAGCCTCTCACCCATGCTGGCCAGGCACCCCAGTGGGACCCCCACCCTGATCTGGTACACCCTTCAGGGCAAACCAGCCGGCCCCCACCTGTGCACCAGGCCTCTATCCTATATAATAAAAGGGTAATATGCAAATTGACCCTAACAACAAAACCACTGGAAATGACTGGTCACTATGACACACACTGACCACCAAGGGGGCAAAGCTCAATGCAGGAGCTGCCCCTCATGGTCAGTATGCTCCCACAGGGGGAGCTCTGTTCAGCCACAAGCCAGCTGACGGCTGCCAGTACAGTGGTGGTGGTGGGAGCCTCTCCTGCCTCCTCAGCAGTGCTAAGGATGTCTGACTGCAGCTTAGGCCTGCTCCCTGCTGGCAAGTGGACATCCGCTGAGGGCTCCTGGGCTGTCAGATGGATGTCTGACTGCCAGTTTAGGCCTGATTGATCCCCTGGGGAGTGGGTCTTAGCCAGCAGATGGACATCCCCCAAGGGGTCCCAGACTGCAAAAGGGCATAGGCTGGGCTGAGGGACCCCCCCCAAGTGCACAAATTTTTGTGCACCAGGCCTCTAGTTTATAATAATAAAAGCATAATATGCTAATTAGACTGGATGACCTTCCGGACAAAGCCGGGGCTGCAAGGGTAGCTTGGGTCCTGGGTACCAGAGGGAAGCTAGTGCTGGCAGCTGGGGGAAGAAAAGCCTACTCTTGTATGAATTTCTTGCATTGTGCCTCTATTCATATATAATAAAAGGCTAATATGCAAATAAACCGAAAGGCAGAATGACTGATCACATGACTCTCACTGACCACCAGACGCTCAATATAGGAGCTGCCCACTGGTGGTCAGTGCACACTCACAAGGGGAGGCCACTCAGCCAGAAGCTGGGCTCACAGCTGGTGAGCACAACGGTAGTGGTGGGACCTCTCCCGCCTCTGTGGCAGCTCTAAGGATGTCCAACTATCGGCTTAGGCCCAATCCCCAGGGGGAGCAGGTCTAAGCCATCAGTCAGACATCCCCCGAGGGCTCCTGGACTGCAAGAGGGCACAGGCTGGGCTGAGGGACCTGCTTCCCCATTTCATTGCACAAATTTCATGTACTGGGCCTGTAGTCTATTATAAGACTACTTATCTAAAAATGCTAAATGTACCAATGATAGTAATATAATTATAATTGTATTTCTCACTTAAAAAAAATATTCCCCTTCCCTGCTGCCCCTTCTGACCCAACATTACTTTAGGATTTATTTCAGTTTATACCTTCAGACTATGTCTGCTACCAGCTAGAGAAAAATGAAAGACTCAAAACTTCAAATGATGTCTGGACTACCTATTCTATCTTATGAACACGTTTTTATATGCTGACTTCTATTTCTAATCGGCAGAAAACTCTTTTATGAACAAAGGTATCATTTATCGAAAAAAGTATTTTATCTACATAAAGGCTTACATAATAAGCCTTTAATGTGATTATCTCATGTCTTCAACATTAATGAAATATAAAGTTGTTTCCTGATATAAAAGAAAATGGTATTTGTTTGGGATTAAATAATCAAGCTATTTCACTCAGGAAATCACTAACTGACTTACCTGGAAATGTATTCATGTTACAATACATTTTACAATACGTTCTTAACAGATCTACATGTTTAAAACAGTCAGCAATGCAATAATAAAATACTTATAATGAGCTATAAAAATATGCAGAGTACAATATTATTTCCTTTAAAATATAATTCATTTCTTCTTGGCCTTTTGGCTATAATCAGTGCAGAATATAATTCAGAAAGCACTTGTAGGTTTAAAATATGGCTTCTCTAAAAATATCTCTTATTATGTACATCCAGCTAGAAAAATATTATGACCACCTTCATGAGGTTGACATGTTCCAGTTTCTAAAAATAATCTCTGCCAACAACGTCCTGCCTTCAAAGTCAATGCTCATTGAGAGGTTTCTCTCTGTGCCGGTGGCATGGATCCTGATGCAAAACTTAACTGCCCTCCATCCTGGACATTACTTCTTACACTTGATCTTACCCAACAGGCCAAGCAGCGAGGGACATTACTTTGTAAACATGAATTACAATGGCTTATAAAGCATGTCTCAACTAATAATAATAGTATTACAGTGGAAAGTAACATACCATTTACCACAGAAACAACAGTGAAGTTAAAAGGGCACTACAATTAAATTTAACCCAAGTTTGTCTTAAATTACAACACAGCAGTTTTGGCAGTGCATCAGTGTGCAAAACACAGGAACCAGACATAAACTGCTGATTACAAGGAGAAGACGTGCAACTCAGCACATCGGGGAATCTCAGTTCCATTTGCGGTTACAACCTTTGAGCACACTGGCTAAAAATTGACTTTAACGTGATCAGTGTGAAGTCTTTTTACAAATTAACGTATTTTTGTTTAGTTTAAAAATAATGGCCCAATAAAAATTTTAAACAAGTTAAAAGTTGAACAGAGTTGTAATTGCAATTTTAAGGTAGCATACATTTTTTTAAAGCATTGAGGCTATAATGAGACACGCATTTTTAAGACCACTTAAAAGGAATATTTAAATCAATAAACAGTAATGTTTGTATGTTAAAAGTATATAATCATTTAAAAAGTAATTTTATTTTACCAAGAGTACTAGATTGAAATTTTTGGACAAAAGGATTGCATTCTCTAGGATAATAAAAATACTGTAGAAACAAAATCCACTTCGCATTTTTAGGAAACACATTTCTTCATCATTATAACATACTAGGGGCCCGGTGCACAAAAATTTGTGCACTCGGGGTGGAGGGAGTCCCTCAGCCCGGCCTGTGCCCTCTGACGGTCTGGGACCCCTCAGTGGATGTCCTATGATGGCCCCAGTCTGCCAGGCGCCTTTTGTGTGTGTGTGTGTGTGTGTGTGACCACTGGGGACCTGCCCCCAGCCGCATCTGAGGCTCGGAGCAGTCCTCCTGTGTGTGTCTACCTGCTGGGGGCCTGCCCCCAGGCATAACGTGGAGGCTTGGAGCAGGCACCCCCTCTATGTTGATCTCTCAGACTCTTGCCCTCCCCTGCATGTTGTTCTCTTTTTTTAGCTGTGACCAGGGCTGGGTGCGGCCTGCCTCCCAAGCTTGCCTACTGCCCATCTTCCTCCAGCCACCAGAAAGCAGGGAAAACC
>PVJC01034052.1:0-19031 GCA_004026665.1 Murina feae
GAAATGGGAATGCCAAAGATTTATCTGGACAACAAAATAGGAGAAGAAGGCCAACCTTGCTGGAGTGATTAGAGATGAGGTTTAAGTGGTCCCAGGGTTTCAGTGTGATCTAATGAATCCTATTAAATATTACCTGAGTATGAAGTGTATGTTTTTTAGAAAACAAACCTAAAGCTCAGTGTATAGCAGCATTCCAATGAAGTATCTCTGTAATATTCTTTTGATATATCCATTAGCCCAGGGACATAAATTTAAACAAGAAATACTTTCTCCAGAAAGTATTCCAATTTCCATTATACCCTGAGTTGGGAGAATCATTTCCTAAAGAAAAAAATCACCAGAATATTACTGTGTTGTACTATATTGGCCATGTTGGGTTGTTTGTTAATATATGGAAAATGGGTAAAAAATATTGGAGAACTAAGAATTTTCCCTCCTTTGCACCTTTGCTTCCTACTATTTATTTAATTTCTGTTGTTTTTTGTTTCTTTGTGTGTGTGTTTTAAGGAAGGATACTTTTTAATAATATGTTTTTATTGATTTCAGAGAGAGGAAGGGAGAGGGAGAGAGAGCTAAAATCATCAATGATGAGTCATTGATCAGTTGCCTCCTGTACGCCCCCTACTGAGGATTGAGCCCACAACCCGGGCATGTGCCCTAATGGGGAATTGAATGGTGACCTCCTGGTTTATGGGTTGATGCCCAACCACTGAGCCACACCAACCAGGCAATTTCTGTTGTTTTGTCCTATCACAGTTAATAATTCCCCAGCCATAATGGATGGCATTAAACATTGTCTCAATGAACACACACACACACACACACACACAGGTTTAGGCACTGAAGAATTATACCAAAATGTCTCTTAATGTATACATGTTTAAGTTTCAGCAAAGAAAACCTTTTTAAATCACACTGTTTCATTTGACCTGGTTAGCTCATTTTATTAGAAACCATAATTAACAAGGCTAAGATAGCAGTTTGATATACACAGACAAAAACTGTTCTAATAGCTCCAGCTAGAGCTCTAACCCAGGTCACAGATGAAATCTTAACCTCAGCTCAGTGAGTCGCCTCCGTAAGAGTGACTTTGGCTCAACTAACATTATAAGGATGGCTCAGTGCAAATCCATCCTGACTCCTGGAGAAAAACTAAAAGAAAATTGCTACTGGGTCCAAACGTGCTGTTTTTCTTTTATACAAAGGACAGAAGGTCCATTCTTTTCTTTGTTCAGTGAAATGTAAACATCTCCAGACCCCTCCTTACTTCTGGTGGTTCAGTCTGTGCTCTCTGCTTGTAACGACTTTGGCTCTTGGGATTAGCACAATTCTATTGGTTTATTCCTGGTGTATTTCCCCTGGAACCATACAGAATATGCACAGAGATCACAGTCCTGACCTTTGAACTGTATAATGCTTTTGTAATCAATACCATAGGAAATGCACGGATCTACCATTTCTAACATTAATAAAAATCTCATACACACCATGGGTAATGCTGCTGTTAGCCTAAAGATGAAGGGATTGAAGCCATGGCTCCCAGGTCTCTTTGAGACAGTCCTCTGTTATTTTTCTGAAGAAAAAGAATCATTTCTAGATAGTAGTGAGAGAGTTTAAATCCCTGGGATCTGGGCCCAATAACCTGGCAGAAGCCTCTGCAATCATGGTTTTCAGTGTCAGCTCATTTGATTCTCACAACCAATTTTGAATAATATGCAGGCTGTTAATTTTAGAGGAGAGGGATGCATAAGAAAAACAGAGAGAGGAAGTGACTTACCCAAGCTAACACAGCTGCTGATTGAGAGAGCAAAGGCACTCTCCTGAGTCTTGTGATTCCCACATGTTGACATTTCAGCAAATATTTGCCTGGCCTGTTAAGGAGCAGTTACTCAGATGACATGGGGTCTCAATCAAAATCAGTAATGTCCCCATGAATCAGCCATACTCTCTTTTCTCTTGGGATGAATGCATCCTTAAGGATGTTTGGATTCCTATATGTCCCATGATTCTTGCAAACAGTTTAACTGAATTAGACTGCTAACGTAAAAAACCATTGAAACCTGTAAAGAATTTTGTGAGTTTATTTGAGCCAAACTGTCCACGTATGCCAGGAAGCAGAACCTCAATGAATTGAGATAATGCTCCAGAGGACGGCGGGTTACATCTGTATTTATACATTGCAATCATTGGTGATAGATTTAGGAGGAGGGATAAAGCAAAGGGGGGAGGGGCTCTGGGATAGGGTTAAAGGTGAAATGATGGACAGGACATATGCTTCTTTTACATAGATGGATACAGAATAGTTTAACATAATTAACAGCTGACAATTAACTTGATAACAATAACAATGAGGGAAGTCCTGGTGCCATTTGTTGTGCCTTGAGGGGTCCGGAAAAAAGGGAAGTTGCAAGTTACCCAGACATTCCACTGATATGTTATCTTAGAGTAAGGTGACCAGATTTTGACGTTGGTAAAGTGGGACACCATTGACCACTTGGCCGCTGAAGACCGTATCTTCCCTTCCCGTTCTCTCGCCGTTCCCTAGCTTGTTGTGCATTCTTTCCAAAAATCGGGAATTTTTTAAAAACACCATGGGACGTGGGACAAATTGTTAAAAATCAGGACTGTCCCGCCAAAAGCAGGAAATCTGGTCACCTTATCTTAGAGGCAAAAAGACAAATGGGCTCTGTAAAGATCTAAGTTCATCTCTATCAGGGAAAATACTGGCCTAGGACATGACTACCCATCATAACCTGTTTGTAGTTAAATACTTAATTTTCAGACCATTGTTTGTGGTTATTTTAGGTCTTTGAGTTTGCACAACCACCATGCAGGCCTTCCCTGAGTTTGTCAGGTTAGCATGTGTCCCCTTTTGTCCACAGGACAATTTATCTTGATTCCAACTTTGAAGTCAGGAGGCTTGGTGGTGCTTTTCCACCACTATATTTCATTTCCTTATTTCCTATTTCTCCCCTTTCATTGTTCTCTAGTTAGTTTAAAAAAATGTCTATTTCCTTTTCTCCCATTTTGCCTCCTAGTGACTTTCACTGTTTACCTCTGTGTCTAGCCTTCCAGATGCATTCATTGTGCAATCTCTCCTGGATACATGAATAGGACATTCTCCCTGTCCCCAGCTCTTTTTTTCATTATTTCCTATAGAAATTAGTCAAAATTTATCATTTTCTACTGACAACAGTGACAGCCACCAATCCCACATCTAGATTCTATTCTTTCTTTAGAATGCAGGGAATCTCTAGTGTATATCAGCTTTAAATTTTGTTGATCTAAAAGTCTGCAGCTCTCTCTCTCTCTCTCTTTTTTTTTTTTAGGATTTTATCCTTAAGGCCTGATGGAGTGGAGACTCTATTTAATTCCCATTGGAAAATAGCTTGCAAGCCAGCCAAATAATGGCCCAGATGTAAAACCAAAAAGCTAAAAGGGCAGCCCTTTAAATACAGGAAAGGAGGCCAATATGTAAGCAAAACTAGAAAAAAATTACTATCCATTACCCATGTCCTCCTCCCAAACAATATCACTGAAGTTTTTAATCTTTATCCAATTATCAGAAAACTTTATATAAAAATGCAATCAAAAGTATAATAAACTGGCAAACAAAATAGGTCCAGAGGCATGAATGCATGGAACAAACTGACAGGCGTCAGAGGAGAAGTGGTTAGTGGGAATGAGAAGAGATTAACCAAAGAACTCATATGCATATATACATAGCCCATGGACACAGACAATAGTGTGGTTAAGGCCTGGGGTGGGGTTGGGCTGGGTGAAGAGGGAGAAAATGGGGGATATCTGTAATATTAATAAAAAATAGTAATCAGTCAAAATGTAAAGCACTTACCAAAACATACTACCTCTGTGGATTCCTAAAATAGGACCCTATGGCTGAAAGGGGATTGAAAGGATCATCCTTTTCTAGCCCTTGGTCTTTTTACAGTGAGGTCTTACATATATTAGAATGACTTGCCCATTTTCAAAGATGCTCAATAAAGGCCATTATGTAAGTGTCCTCTGAGGTTATCTGCAATCGGGCAAACACATCAAAGTTCACTTAAATCATATAAGCAATGTGCATATAAACTCCAAACACCCATCTTATCTAGACTGGTGGGAGACTATTTTTAGAAATAAAATGTATTTATCTGTTGAGCGACAGGCTCAGTTATAGGACTCAGAAACAATAAAGAAGAGGAAAACAGACTTTTGTTCCTAGGGGCTCACACTCTGTTTGGGGAGATCTATACTAAGAGTGTGATAGGCACTATAATTGCAATTTACACAAAAATCTGTGGAAGCATAGAGGAAATAAGAATCAAAACTGGATAAGGGAGCTGAGGAAAAATTTGTGGCTGGATCTTGATGACTGCACAAGAGATTAGTGGGTAGAAGAGTCTAAGAGAATGCAACACAGTTCAGGAAAAAAAAAAACATGATGTGTTTGGGTAGTGAACACATCCACCTGCCCTATTTTTACAGATGATTTCTGTGGCAGAGATGAAGTTTGAGCCATATTGTGAATGGTCTTGTATCCTCATGCACGATGAGGATTTATGATTATATATTATAGGCAGATTTATGACAGAGAATTATATGGCCATATTTGCATTTTGGAAAAATCACTCTAACTTCCAGATAGAAGCAGGCTAGAGGAAACAGATTAAAGGATTTATCAGAGTCCAAGTTGTCAAGTGTCTGACTGGAGCTGTCCTGTGGCTGAGACAGACTAACAATGATGAAGAGTGAAGTTTCATGCTGATGAAAACAAGAGATAGAAAAAAAATAATAAAACAATGTGAGGGGGGAGTAAAACATGAAAGCAGGAAAAAGTAATCACGCTAAAATTCAGTTAGGCATGGCATTTAAAATGTTTTATTCATATTATCTCATTTAATCTTTTCAATGACCTAACAAAGTAAGTATGACTAACCAAGTACAGATGGATAATCTAGAGCAGAAAGAGATACTTGTCTTGCTCAGGGTCATATAAGAAGTGAGTGATGAAGGCAGCATTCCACTGTCTACTTCTAACTACTTAATTAGAGAAAGCAAGAGTGATAGCAAGAGCGTAAAAAAATAAAATGACACAATAGAGGAAAGGAAGAAAACAAAAGGGACTGTGAAGAAAAGAAAAATGTAAGAAAGAAAACGGCAAAAGTGAGGCAAGTTATATTAATTGATAACACTCTTATACACAAACACTAGAATATATTTCACTAAAACTTGCCTTTAAGTATCTGTCTAAGGTGCCAAAGACTAGTGACCAATGGTATAAATGAACATTCCTCAGACAGTTATCCAATGATGTGCATCTGAATACAGGCCCAACTGTTATTAGTTAACCCAACTTAAATTGCAGTATTTGAACATTATTTTTCCTATAAAAAGATAATCTTAATAGCTTACCACCAGACTAACTTTAAGGTGAAATATGCTCTTAACCAAATTTCACTTTCTTACTTTCAAGTCTTGTCATTCTTAGTACTCTTACCACCTTGCACAGGGAAGCTGGACCTATCCCAAGCAGTAGTGACTGTCAATCAGTCTTGATGAGCCATTAAAAACTGGTTCACAACTATCAGAGGGGAAGTTGGTGGGGAGAACTGAATAAAAGGTGAAGAGCCTGGCTGGCATGCCTTAGTGGTTGAGTGTCAACTTATGAGCCAGAAGATCACAGTTCCATTCCTGGTCAGAGCGTGGTTCCATTGCTAGTCAGTGTAAGATTTAATCCGACTGAAAACCAATAAGTTGACCAAGTCAAGCAGGGTCAAAAGATGCAAAAGATGGCGTTTATTGAATGCTCTCGGGTGAGGTCCCAGGGTCCGGGGGAAACAGGCCGTGGGAGTCACAGACACACATGCCTGGCGAAGCTTCTTTATGCTGCTGTTGGACCAATCAGGTTTGTCCAAGGTAGATTGTGGGGGGATGATTTATGTTTAACCGATGAGTTTGTACAACTGCACTTTGGCCATTCTGAAAAATCCCAGATGGCCCTTAATTGTTAAGGAGGGTGTTTTCACAGCAGCAATTTGGTAGTTCTGGTAGGTCCAGTGGTGCCATTGTCAGGCAGGATGTTTTATAGCAGCTGCAGTTTGGCCCTGGGTTGTTTATCTATCTCAGCGGGTGGGGTCCTTAAGGTCCCTATCTGCTCAGCCCCCAGACCTTACAGTCAGAACCTGGGTTGTAGCTCAATCCCCAGTGTGGGGAATGCAGGGGGTAGCCAATCAATGGTTTTCTCATCATTGATGTTCTATCTCTCTCCCTCTCCTTTTCTCTCTGAAATCAATAAAAATATCTAAAAAAGATGAAAAGATTAGCCAAAGAACATATATGCACAGTCCATGGACTAAGACAGTGTGGTGAAGGCCAGAGGAGGGAGGGGTAAGGGGCACTGGGTGGAGGTGGGCAAAGATAAGGGGGTGGAAGACATCTGTAGTGTCAACAATTTTTTAAAAACGGCCAAGAAGTAACAAACAGTAAGGAAATATACACCTCTTTGACCTTATTTTCACTTTGGAGAGTGGATATGGTGGAAGGAGACAGAGTTGTCAGAGTTCTCAATGAATTGAAAATAGAACCTGAGAATCATTGAGATCTATCTGCATGTCTCTCTCATTAGGGCCAATAACTGGATGTTATTAAATTTTGTAAGTGGTAACTGCATTCGAGCTTGCTTCAATCTTGTTTCACAGGTCTTAGAAAGTTCTATTAAAACTTCATATGAGTTAAGGAATTAGTTAATAAAAGCTTTCTCTCCACAAAGATTCCTCTCTCCTTGCATAGGCTGCATTTTTAAATACATAAAACAATCTCCAAGTAAAGCTGCACGAAGCTGAATCTTTGCATCAGACAATCACTTCTATTGTTTTGCAACCAGTGGCCTCTAAGGGTCCCTCTTTGTGAGGGCTTTCATTTTCCGAACACTGGTGACATGGTGATGGGAAGACAGATGGAACATCAAGATAGGAGGCATAAAAGTAAACTGCTACACATCTGATTTTTTTGTGATTATCAGAAGCCACTGAAAGGAGGAGAGAAAAAAAAATCTCTCTTGGCAGATATAAATTACATTCTTTGCTATTTTTTTTCTTTTTTAATAAACCATCTTCTACTGGGGAAGGACCTTGTATTCAATATTGAACACTAGTGTTTTAAAGCTGAAAGGAACTTTAGATATTATTTAGTTTTACACTTTATTTCATAGTTAGAAAACCAAGAATCAGAAGGCATAGGTATATATTGGCCAAGTGAGTGTATGGCACTAGAATCTGGGTCTTCTGACTTTCTAGCTTTGTTCTCACACTGGGCTAAATCACTGTCTATTGTGCTCTTATGTGATGATAATAATAACTGATATTTTAAGTACTTATGAATTGCTCTCTATGTAGTAACTCATTTAAACCTTACAACCTTTTTTGGTTAATTACCATTATTACCCCTTTTACATAGGACTATCTGAACCCCAGAAAAGTAAAATAGTATTTCCAAGGTCACCCAGCTAGTAAGGTATACTCATGATTCACAACCAGCCAGTTGAGTCTTATTCTTAACTCTTATGCTATACACAGTAGTATCTACATTCTTAGGTATAAATCCTGTCTCTAAGGGAAGTTTTTACCCAACTTCCCTTTTCTTTTTCTTTTTTAACCAGTTAACTGCCATGTGTCCAAAACGGAAACCATCCCCATATGCCACATATTTTGAATTTAATTAAAAAATCAATTTGCAATGAATATTATAAAAATAAATATATTACTCACAATTTGGGTGTTCTTGAATATTTTCAGTTGAAAATTCTCATGAAAACTGATTTTAAAGTTGGTCTATAGACATGGCAGGCAAAGGGTTAATTTCTATTGTTGAGAGTATTACATGTGTCCCCATTTTTCCCCCTTTGACCCATTCCAGCCCGCCCCAACACTATCTCAGGCCTTCACCACCCTATTGTTTGTGTCCATGGGTTATGCATACAAATTCTTTGGTTGATCTCTTCCCACGCTCCCACCCTCCCCTGCCTTCCCTCTGAGATATTCAGCAGTCTGTCTCCCCAACTAGATATAAGTACTAGTAATAGTACCACTTATATCTTAAATATTGGACAGACATGAAGCATGGAGGATATGTTTGATCCTCAGGAAGTTAGTAATGAAGACAAAAACAAATGACGCTTGGCAGGTGCCAATGTAAATTTAAATCACAAAAACCTCATTTGCTCTATCTGCAGATTCCAACTACCTGTACTGAGCTTCTACTGCTGGCAGTGATGGATTTATACTTTGATTCAAGTTTTTACCCAACTTCCCTTTTCAATACACTAAGCTGTTCTTATAATAACTATAATAAATGTCGCCTGATGGCTTCATGGAAAAGGTTCAAGGATTCAACAGTCTGGGTTTTTCAGCCAGGAAAGCAGGTTTCAACACAAGAAAGATGTAGCTTGATCCTCCAGCTCTGACTCCACTGGCAGAAATGTGGCTGGTGCCCACAAGAATCAAGATATCAACACTTGTATCACAAAGGAAAACTGACAACTCTATCAATGAAGTCAGCAATCATTCACTGCGTGCGTAATTCCTCTCTGCTGGTCACTGTGCCATGTGCTATGGAAGATACAGAAGTGAAAAAGATACAGCCCTTTTCTTTGAGGGCCTCTCACAAATTAGTGATTAACATGCTTGTAAACAAGAAACTAAAACTAGTATCAATGTCGAATAAGAGTACTAGTGCCCAACTGGCATGGCTCAGTAGTTGAGCATTGACCTATAAACCGGGAGGTCACAGTTTAATTCCTGGTCAGGGCACATGTCTGGGTTGTGGGCTAGATCTCCAGTGGGGGTGGTGCAGGAGGTAGCTGGTCAATGATTCTCTCTCATCATTGATTTTTTTCTCCCTCTCTCTCCTTCTTCCCTGAAATCAATAAAACATATTTTAAAAAAGAGTACTAGCAATATAGGAAAGCGTCAAAGATCTGACAAAATTTGAGCTAAGATTTTAAGAATGAGCAGATTTCACAGTCAATGCTGAGGGAGAGCAAAAAAAGAGAAGAGTATTCTAGAATGAACAGTAAGAGCAAAGGCCTGCAGGTAAGAAATTTCCAGGCATATTTTGATGAGCCTTTTGTTTGTTATCAGGAATGGCAGGAAGGTAAACCTGAAAAGGCATTTAGAGGCCCTAACATGGAGAGCCTTAAGTTTATGGCTAAAGAATTTGACTTTATTTTGGAAATGTTTGGTCATTTAAGAATTTTGATCAAAGAAATGGCAGAAGTAGAACTGTACTTTAAGAAAGGTAATCTATCATTATTGTGTAGAATACTAGACTGAAAAGCAGAGGCTAACGGCAAAAACACTATTTGGGAAATTGTTATAATGGAAAATAAAATGATACTATTTGGGTAGAGTTGTGCTAAGTAAAGTCTATCTTTAGGGTATTTCTGCAAGTACCCACAGAGCACCTCATTGACCCCACCAACAGCTGTTTCCATATACTGTGTGCCCTTTTCCCTAAAGATCCTGCTAGGTGAACAGGAAGCAAGGTGCAATGAGTCAATTAAACATATGTGGAAGAAACAGACTTCCTCACTATGATAGCCAGTGTGTTCATTAAAAAAGAATTCCCAGGTTGTGGGCTTGATCCCCAGTGCTGGGCGTGCAGGAGGCAGCACTCAATGATTCTCTCTCATCATTGATGTTTCTCTCTCTCTCCCTCTCCCTTCCTCTCTGAAATCAATAATTATATATATATATATATATATATATATATATATATATATATATATATATATTTTTTTTTTAAAGAATCCCAGGAAGACAATGGCTGTAAATCTACACTCACCATGAGCTAAAGTGAGACTGTAGTGGCTCAACTTCACAGACATACTATACAAACACCAGCTGTGCCAAGTCTGTGGCAGGCTTTAGATGATGCCCCAGAGTACAGGACAATCAAGAAGTAAAGGAAAATTATTTGTGAGCTGTGCATTTGTATTTTCTTGTTGTCCTAAAGTGAACATTTATTTCACTAAAATATTCCAATGGGATTCAAGCCATTCAAGGAGAAAAGTGTTTCTATAATTTGCATGCATGTTTGATGTTGCCCATCCTTGCATTTCAGAGTGAGGATTCAGGCCAGAAACGATTCTCATCAGCCCCAGCAAGTAAATCAAATTGATTTACAAATTTTCCTATGCTCTTCTCATGCTCTTCTGTTAGAGCCATGATCAATTTCAGTTGCTCTGAGGCCAGAGTAAAGGTCAGAGCTTCAGGAATATTAGGGGAGGAATTAGTTCATTAACATCGCTGCAGGTTTTTCCTTCTGAATAGGTGGGAAGGAAAACATTGCAGGGACAGCCACCTTCAGGAAGCATTATGCTTTTACAGTGGTTTGTGTTGCACATGTGGGGCATAAGAAAAATGAAGGCAGTTAAAATTTGTTTGCAAATCTGTTGTTTCCTTGTTTGCTTCTAAGAAAACACACCGCCATCTGTGTCACTGGTCTTAAATCATAGCCTGTCACTGTAGTACTAGTGCTCTCTGCCTCTTTGTATTCTGCTTTCTGCTTTAATCTTTGAAGAAGTTCAAGGGTTGTGCTTTGAGAATCTGTATTTCCCAAGAATTCCACACAACCCCGATCATTTTTTTAAGGACAAAGACATATGTTTGCACTCTAGAAGATGTCGCTGATATAGACTAAATGTGAGTGATGCTGCCTGGAGTTATGCAACACCAAAGCCCAGCAATTGCACCTACCCACCCAGATTTTGATCTGCAAACAAAAAGGAATTATGTAATGGTTACTGTGGGCAGCTCTTTGTCACCTTCGTTTTTCTGCTTTCTCCTTACCACCTGTTTTCCTCTGTGCCAAATACGATATGTGCTGACCAAAATCTATGTTCTTCTCTTTTTCCTCAGTACACTACTAGAATATATTCTCCCAGCCTCTTGCATCTCCATGGGACCATGTAACTAATTCTCAGCAATGGGCAGGAGTGACTTAGATGACATGTGGGCCAAAGTGCTTCAGACTGAGTGCACCTGCTGTGTCCCCTTCCTTTAGGTGTTAAGAAGGATGCCAGAAGATACTGAAGCCAGATGGAAGCTGGGTAACACTAAAGCCCTGCAAATGCACATGACGTCCTGGAGCTTGGTCTGAAAACAAAGGGCAACCATATAAAATGGTTATGATGGGTAGTCCTAGATGGAAAGAGGCTGGGACCCTGATGACTGAGTGGAGGACAGCTCTCCTGCAGTCCTGCACTGGAGAGTGACATGAAAAAGACTTATACTTGCCAAGCTGATATCGCTGAGTGGTTGATCATCAACCTATGAACCAGGAGGTCAGGGTTCAATTCCCAGTCCGGGCACATGCTTGGGTTTCGGGATCAGTCCCCAGTGTGGGACTTGCAGGAGATAGCAGATGGATAATTCTCTCATCATTGATGTTTCTATCTCTCTCTCCCTCTCCCTTCCTCTCTGAAATCAATAAAAAATAATTTTAACTTATTTTAAAAAGACATATACTTTGAACATGTTATGTCAATGAGATGTGGGGATTTTTGATTATAGCAAATATCTTAAGCTGATTTATATACTTTCCTAATGTAGTCAAACTTAAATTTTTTGCGGGAAACGAGTAAACTCGGATCCCCAGGGAGACTGTCAATGGCATACACTGGAACCCCTAGTTGGAACTGGCAACAATAAAAATGTTTTATGTCGTTGTCGTGTGTGTGCGGCTCATAAACTACGCAGTGAAATGTGGTACATGTGCAAGTTTTGTAATGTACCCCTGCACAAAGGAAAGTGTTTCGAATGCTACCACACAGTGAAGCACACAATTTGGTGGGAAAATGCCCGCTTACAAAGTGTTAACCTTGTCCTAAATGCTCAGGGCATTCTACTACTGACTTCAACCCAAACTTAATCCCCTCATCTCCTACTTGAAATATTTGTGCTCAAAGTCTTTTTCTAATGGAATGCTGTTCTCTGTGAGATGAGAATGTTTGATAAAGTGACCCAGAATCTCAAGTAACCTAGAAACAGTATAATAGCTGTTAATGAGTATGCCAGTTCCTTTGAACGTAAAAGATCCAGATGAGGATAATGTTCAGGATGGTTCGTGTCTATTTTAGTATCATCTGGTATCCAGTTGAGTACCCTAGCACCAGAAATGATTAGAGGATCTAATGGCTTTGTCAGTCAGATACACTAGACAGAGAACTCTATTAAACTGATAGCAGCAGAAATAGAATATTGGGACCACCTATAATGGTAAGAAATAATAACCAGGCTCTGTTCATTGTGATTGTTCTATTCTAATTAAAGAAGGCACATTCTAAACTGGATGGGAGTTGTAAGCAGGAACTCGGAGCTCATCTGGAAATGTGGCCCATCCTCCGCATCAGAGAGTTGCTATTATCATGAGGAGATTAACAATCTGTGGCAGAAACCTGAGGAGTCAGCCCTTTAAAAATCCCCAGCCTTTGCATAGCCTCAGGCCTTTGCAAACCCCCAGTGTGCATTACCTGTAAACTGCCCATTTGGCATCCCCATTCTTATCCCCTTTGCCTACCTCCCCCTGTAATCTTCATCCTTTTACCCAATATAAGCAGCTGGCTTATGGGGGGTTGCAGAGCAGATTTTTGTGGATGGCCTGCTGATCTCCAGTCCTGTGGGCGTTACTGGACTAAAGGCTGATGATATATGATTCAATCTTGTCTCTGCTGAATTGGCTCAAGTAGTGACAGCAAGCCTGGACCCATTGATTCTCCAGTTACAACTTTGGAAATTGCTCTCACCTGAATTTCCTTAGCACTTGGACACAGGCTCTATTTATTTCCTGTTTTCCTCTGAGTTTGCCTCTATTTAGATAACATTTTGACTGTATTTTAGGGGTGGTTTATTGGCAGTAGATGGGGAGCTGATTTACCCTGCCTATAACTCTCCTTGTAGGACCATGAGCAATTCAAGGGAACAGAACACATCTCCTCTGCCTCTAGCACGCTGGTGCTCCAAACAACAAATAGTAGCCTCTCTCTCTACACGTTCTCTACAGGCTAGACTTCTGGTCTCAAGAGGACATTCCAAAAATATGTAGTTTTATTTCCAAAGAAAACTAATCATGCAATAGTTCAAAAGTCAAACCCTAATAAACTGCTTAGTTACCACCAGAGGAGTCATTGGATACAACACATGAATCAGACCTTTTTTTTACCCCCGCAAGCATCTCAATTCCTGCCTTCTCTATCAATTATTCAGGTTTGTACTCAGGCTCCAGATTAGTGATGGCAACTAGTTCCTAATCTAACAGCAATAAAAGAAGCTTCGCTTCCCCCTTTCCTTCCCAGAGCTGTAATCAAATCAATAGCCACAACTCTGACTTCCTGGCCTGGGGCTGAGCCAGCCACAGTCTCTAGAAGAATGGAAATGCTCAGGGCTTTGTTATTTTTCATAGAAAGAGATTTCACTATTGATCACTAAGGCAAAGAAAAGCTGGTGGCAGGATGGAGGAGCTAATGGAAAGAGATGAGATAAAAATCCAGCTGGGCATCCCTGAGGTCATTCTGTGGATAACTGAAGGAAGTTCAAGTCAGAATCTGAAAAAGCAAATAATAGGACCCCAATTCTGTAATCACCAAACAAAGTATCTGCCAGTCCTTGCTGTCTTGGTGTATGCTATTTTTGTTCCAGCTGAACTACCTAATGATCAAACATGACACACCTCATGCTTACTAGCCTTTGTTCAGAAAATATTCTGAAATTTGCTACTCAGCTGGAGGCTAAGACTGTGGACATTCTTTCCACTTTACGAGAAGACACTTTTTCAACGGAATTGCTTCTGTGTGTTGTTACTGCTGTGCAGATGGGCCTTGCTTTATGAAAGTAGGCTCCAGAAGAGTTCCCTAAATTGAATTTTTAAAAATCAAATTATATTTCTTCCCTGCGACACAATACAATCGCAGAGCAGCTTTTTCATTATTTGGGCTCAGCTGATAGAGGCTTGAACATTTTTGCCTGCTTCTGACCTCCAGCCCAATATTTAATGATATAAAAACGGCTTCTAACACAAGGGAACCTGCTATTCCAGAGGACTCCATTGTTGAAATAAAATAACAATGTCAACAGCTGCAACTGTTATTTGGTAGTCACTGCCTATTCATCACACTGGGCAGTTTACATGTATTATCACATTTAACCCAGGAAGTACTGAGAAGGCTCAAAAGGGCTAATTCAAATGTAGCCCTGATGTTTTGGAGGGCTGGCAGTTGGAATTCATGCCAGCAGGCTCAGTGTGCATTCTTAATGACCTGCCGCTGGGTCATTGCCTCCTTCCCAGAGACTGAACTTGCAGAGCCTGTTAACAGAGGCCATAAGCGCTGCCCTGGGTGAAGGGTGGGTTGTTATGCTGGTGCCAAAACCTTGGGACACATGGGGGGCCTTCCTCCAGGGCCTCTAAGGGGGAAGGGGGCATATTTGCAAGACAATGACCCCAGAAGGTTATAAAAAGCAAAGTCCCTGTGTGCTACTTCACTCTGATTTAGAAATTATTTCCCAGGGTCCGCTGGAGTAATTAAAAGAGTGTTTTCTCCACTTCTTCTAAACGTCGCTTGGTTTTTCTGGGTCTTTCTGCAACAGTACTTTCCTAGATAAGGTATCCTTATTCCTATTTTCATAAGAGCAGAACCTGAGTCTCAGAGAGATTAAGTAATTTAACCAAGTTCACATAGCTACTTAGCAGTAGAGTAGAGCTTTTAACCCATACTTGTGTAACTTCAAATCTTTGCTCTTTCAATTACTTGTCTGCCTCCCGAATTTGGGGCAGTAGTGTAAAATTTGCCACTGATCTATCTATAATTTTTAGATAGAGGAGGGATGTCCTTGTTAGGGGCAGAAAAAGAATATTGAAGATCAGCTATAAGTAGAAGAAATATTAACCATGCTCTGTTAGCCATGATTGCTTTGTTCTGATTAAAGAAAGCACATTCCAATCTAGCTGGGGGTTGCACCTGGGACCTGGGAGCTCACCTGGAAATGTGAGCTCCGCATCCTCCATATCCTGGAGCTACTATTGTCATGGAAAGATTTCCAAACTCATTGCAGAAACCAGAGGTGCCAGCCCTTTGCATACCCACCGGCCTTGGCAACCCCCAGCTGAATTACCTGTAAACTGCCCATTTGGCATACCCTGTTGTCTACTTCCCCATGTAATTTTCATCTTTCTACCCTATATAAGCAGCAGGCTTATCATGGGAGGCAGAGCAGATTTTTGTGGATGACTTGCTGCTCTCCCATACAGTCAATATTATTGCAATAAATGTTCACATATGATTCAATCTGCTGAATTGGCTCAAGTAGTGACTGACAGCCCAGACCAGCTGATTGTCTGGTTACATCCTGATATTCTAATCACTGCCTGGAGTTTCATCTTCATTCTGCCACTAACTTGCTGTGTGAATTTTAGCAAGCAGTTTGCCTTCTCTAGTTCTCTCCGTTCTGTCATCTCTAAATTTAGGACATTGCTCCAGGAAATCTCTAATGTTCTTTTTACCTCTGTAAGTTCATGGCCACATAATTTTAAATTCCTAAGAGAAACATGATAATCCTTAATATCCACTTAGGTGCCATTTTATGCCACAAGTTTTTTACAAGTTTTTTACAAGTTCTTCCAAAATGGGTATTGTTCTGCACTCATCAGCAATGGCATAAAACTGGTCACTATGAGGTCTTTTTGTCTATGTCTACACAGGCAAACCCCTTCAGTCTCATTCTGCAAGCTACGACATGTCATTCTAATCTCAGTATGGCCAACTGAATAGTTTGACTGAATTTTTCACTTTTCAGTGGATCATTTTGATTTTCTTGTCTAAATGCCCTGTCTTTGACAACTAAATGATATACTACCTGGAAAATGGCTTTTTGTTTTCAATTGGCCTTTTTGAAGGCAAAGAAGAGGCTCTAGAAGGCCTGTCATTAACCCAGGAATAGTTAAAAGCAGGATGCCAGTTGCATCACAAGCACTGTCATTTTACCCCAGCTCATCGGCTGCACTTTCTGGGAATGACCTGGAACACCAACCTTTAAAAGGAGCTGCGTCCCTGCATACCCAAATATGGTTCAAAAGCCATGTAAATAAATATACATGAACTGAACTGAAACAGCTGGGGAGTTCTCAACAGGGACCTCTAATGACCTCTGAATTGAAAGGGACACAGCTGATCAAGGAATCATTACTAAGATTAAAGGCTTATACCAAAATCACTGTGAGACTTAAGCTACTGAATTTACAATGTTGATGGCATAAACTGGAAAGCACTAACCAGCCACATTAATGTGCTACTTGAAAGTCAGAGGAAGCAGAGAAAGCTGGGTTATTTCTGTACCCTTTTCTGCATTTGCAAAGGAAGCTGGGCAGTTGGGCTTAAGGAGATAAATTGTTCAATGCACAGCCCTAAAGAAGTGAGCATTTGAGTTCAATCAGCAGTGTCCATTTCAGAAACCTTGCCACTAGACATGCCAGGATCTCAGTGAGAAAGTAGAAATGGCTGAAACGGGGAAAGTTTGGGGACACAGGCAATGCTGAGGTTATGTGGCTTAGCCAATAAAATGCGGTTGCAGAGTAGGAGGGTGTTCACTAGTCCAATGAATTTTCAAACTTCAGTTTAATTTGGACTGGAGTTGCCACCTTGAAAAGGATGGGAGGTGAGGTCTACAAAATGGGGCATGATATTTGAGATCTCCAGACAATGGTAATCCCCAAAGACAAGCACACAGCATCAGGAATCATGACTCCAGGCAGTCTGAAGAAACTTTCAAAAAATTAGAAATTCAGCGACAGATTTTAGTTTCCAAGGGGAAGGGTTAACACCTAGGCTAGGTAGGAGGTAAGGGTCACAAAATGAGATGAATTTAGGGAATGAGAACTCTAGTGTTAGGGGCAAAAATAGAATATTGGGGACTAGCTATGGTTATGGGAAATATTACTCATGCTCTGTTAACTGTGATTGCCTTGTTCTGGTTAAAGAAAGGACCTTGTAACCTGGCTGGTAGGTTTAAGCCCTGGGACCTGGGAGTCAACCTTGGAATGTGGTCCACTCTCATACAAGAACTGACTATTATCATGAAAAGATTAACAACCTTGTTGCCCAAACAATGGACTCCCACCCCAGCCCACATTGCCTACTTCCCCATGTAATCTTTGTCCTACCCTGTATAAGCAGCTGGCTTACGGGGTGGGGGCAGTGGCTGCAGAGGAGATTTTTGTGGATGACCTGCTGCTCTCCCATACTGCCAACATTACTGGAATAAATACTCATATATGATTCAAACCTGTCTCTGCTAAATTGGCTCAAGTAGTGACAGGATGCACAGAACCATTGGTTGTCCAATTTTACTAGCAGGGCAGCTAGGGAACTAGTCAGGAATCATGTGCTCAGCCTGGTGTGGGAAAGAGGCAGCTGAGGTCAGTCGGCATGTGAATAAGGTACATCACGTACACAACTGTTGCAGAAAGACCAAAAAACTAAGCGACACTTTGAAGAGGTGGAGAAATCACAGTTTTCATAACACGCGCGGTCTCTGGGGTGTCCGAAATCCCAAATCCAGAGCGCTGGTAACACGCAAGAACCTTGCTTTATAACTGCCCCTCGAGTTCATTGATTTGCAAATATACTCCCTCCCCGCAAGGCCCTGAAGGGAGAATTCTTTTTATCTATCCTTCCCCCAGGTGTGCTTAGGTTCAGGGCTCAAAACAAAGGCCCCTGGCAGGACAGGGTTTTGTTTGGTTTAATGGCCTAACATTCCTTGCAAAACCAGTCTTCCTCCTCACAACAAATCCTATCTAATAAAGAGGAAATATGCTAATTGACCCTTACACCATAGCAAATATGGCAGCACCTACAGCCAATAAGGAGGGAATATGCTAATTGACTGCCATGGCCTCAAAGATGGCGGTGCTCACAGCCACAAGATGGTGGTGACCAGTCCCTTCAGCCTTGATGCACAACTGCCCCCAGAGTCCCCCAGTCCCCTCAGCCCCCCAGCCATCCAGGGCAAGCACAAGGTTCAGGTAACTAGGGTTGGCTGAGGCTTGTGCTGATGGCAGTGTCAGCAGCAGAGATGTGATGGGGCATCACCTTCCCCTGATCACCGGGTTGCCTCCTGCCCCTGGGGGCTCCCAGACTGTGAGGGGGGCAGGCCTGGCTGAAGGACCCTCCTCCCAGTGCATGAATTTTCAGGCACCAAGCCTCTAGTCTAATCTAATAAAAGAGTAATATGCTAATTGTCTCAATCAGCTACATCACAAGCTACAGCCACCAATCAGAGTGACTATATGCAAATTAAACCAACCAAGATGGTGGCAGGCAGCCACAGAGCTAGAGCAAACAGGAGGCTTGGTTGCCCTGGTGATGGAGGAAGCTAAGTTTCCTGCCTGCCTTGGCTGGCTGTGGCCTCCGCTCAAGGCAACAAAGTTTCAATTATAGAAGATAAATAAATCTCAGATACCTGCTTTCAGCCAGATCACTAGGGGCTGTGGCCAGCCTGCAAGCAGCCATCAGTCCCACACCCAGGATGGCGACATCCCCATGGGGTGAATGTCACTGCTGGGGTGCTTGGCCAGCCTGCAAAGTGCCATCAGCCCCTCACCCAGGCTGGCTAGGCACCCCAGCAGGACCTCCTACCCTGAAGTGTCTGTGGCCAACCTGCAAACAGCCATCCGCCATTCACCCAGATTGGCCAGGGACCCCAGCAGGACCCCCCACCCTAAAGGGACTGTAGCCAGCCTGCAAACAGCCATCCATCATTCACCCAGATTGGCCAGGGACCCCAGCAGAACCCCCCACCCTAAAGGGAATGTGGCCAGCCTGCAAACAGCCATCAGCCCCTCACCAGGCTGGCCAGGCACCCTAGGGTAGGACACCCACCCTGAAGGAACTGTGGCCAGCCTGCAAACAGCCATCAGCCACTCACTCAGGCTGACCAGGCAACCCAGTAGGACCCCCTACCTGAAGGAGATGTGGCCAGTCT
>PVJC01034053.1:0-18995 GCA_004026665.1 Murina feae
TATATATATATATATATATATATATATATATATATATAAATTTTGGATTTCTTGTTCCTTTTTTTGGCTTTTCATTTAGAATGGGGTTTACAGAAGAGCAAATTTAAATAAGAAATTTGGGGAGCAAAACTGGGCAAGGGAGAGGGAGGAAAAGAAAGAGGGCACTCTCGTGGGCCAGCAGAGCAAGGTTCCCTTGAACGGCTGTTGCAGGAAGAGGAAAGGAGAGCCCTGGAGAGCAGGCCAAGGCCATGTGTGTGGACTCCGGAGCAGGGCGGGCCACAGCCACAGAACAGAGTCGGGACACCAAGAGCTTTGTCGCCCCAGTTGGTGGGGCCCAGCTTAACTCAGTAGAGGCAAGTGCAAGAACTGGGGAGTGGGGATTTGTCATCAGGACCAGAAAGGTGTTTTGGGGAGAGCAGGTGCCAGTACCTGGAGAGCTTGCAGGCAATGTGTCTGCTGGGCTGCAGCTTCTTGTGAAGGCCTGAACGCAGGACATGACTTAGCCATCCCAAGACCAAACTGCAAAGGGGGAGGGAGGACAATACAGCTTTGCAGTTGCAGAGACTGGCCTCCACCCCGGTCTACACTGTGCAGCTGTGACCAACACCGTCACTGATCTTCCCTGGACTCCATTTCTTCCTCTGTGAGGTGGGGTAGCGCCTCACTTGGAAGGCTTTGCTGAAGACTAAGGTAGTGTGTGCAAGGGGCCTGCATGGCGGAGTCTCAGGAAATGCTAACCATCATCGTTATTAGTGCAGGAGGAGTGAACTGGATGGGGTAGATTCTCCAGAACCCACAGTGTTTGCTGACACACAGGGGGAGGTGTAAATGCTGTCACTCGTGTATGCTGGCACATCGGTCATTAAGCATCATTGTGTCGGGGGGGTCTGTGAGCACAAACATGACCAAGCCGGGGGCCTGCCTGGAGAAACTCCTCAGGCAAGTGAGGATCCTGGGTACACAGATATCGTCCTGCTCCTCCTTCTCTCCAGACTGAGCTGTGTCTGGAGAGATGGGACGAGGAAAGCAATAAGTAGCTAAGCAATTAAATAAACAACACACCCAAATAAAGAAGGTCTTAATGATATGAGCCAGCCTGGCCACCAGATACTCAAGTCAAACACAGGAAGTGTAACTTCCTTTAACTGCTACCTTCCCGGAGGTCCCTAGTGTTCTTCCATAAAGGGGATTACCCATGATCTCTTAGAAGCCTGTCTGAGAGTCACATACTGCCATTGCCAACACAGGATGCTGCCTGGTCTTCCAGGTGGTACTACAGCTTGGATTCTGGGGCAGAGGAATATCTGAGAGCCTTTGTGGGCCTCTGACGCCATGGTACTGCAGCTGGCTGTGTGAGGCCTGAATGGAACTTGCCTGCCTGCCCACACACAGGCACAGGGAGGGCCTCGGGTGTACGTAGGGCAGAGGAGGATTGCTCAGTCTAGCTCTCAAGAGCAAGGGCCGTGTCGCACCATGTTTCTGTGTGCAGGCCAATGCGGTACTGCTGAGACTCGGGCAAGGGTCTGAGGGCCCCGCCAGAGGACCCATGCTGCTTGTCACAATCATACAGATCACAGGCACCTCTGTCATGCAGGGACCAGTGCTTCTGCTGGCTCAGAGGCCTCTGCGCATCACTCAGGACACAGGGACGCTTCTCCTGTCTCTTCCCCCCCCCGGGCTTAAATGCTGCGCAGATTTGCAGGAGCTGTGCAGTGACACCAGATGTCACTTCAGAGTACAGGCAGGATCTGAGTTCTGGAAGGTTATAGAGATAGAGAAGTGCAAACTAATTGAGTCGTCAAATCCTTCCTCTTACCAAAAATGCATAGGTTCTTACACAACAAATTCCCGTTTTTCCAGGTGCCCATTTCTTTGCTTCTCCCGACACTTCCGTTCCTGGCTCCTGGGCATGTGCTGGCTAATCTGGAGTTCACAGTAGAGGCTGGGGAACATTTTGTGTTCAAAACTCTCAAATGTGTGTACTTGTAGGTGGAAACAACATGCGAGACAGTGACACTGAACGTCAACCTTGGCAACTAGATTGACATTGAATGCTAGAATTGGAAATGGCTTTATTTTTTCATTTTTTCCACTGTTCAAGGTGTTTTGGCATTTTAGTTGGGATGACACTTGGACAGTTGGCTGTATTACCTATATGTATACTTTTCTTTTTACATTATATGGCAATGTACACTAATCTGATACATATAGTACACAGAATAAGATCCTTTGGGCCCTAACTGGTTTGGTTCAGTGGATAGAGCATCGGCCCAGGAACTGAAGGCTTTTGGGTTTGATTCTGGTCAAAGACAGTACCTTGGTTGCAGGCTCTATCCCCAGCCCTGGTGGGGCTCGTGTAGAAGGCAACCAGTTGATATGTCTCTCACATCAATGTTTCCTCTATATAGCCCTCCCTCTCCCTTCCAGCAGCTCTAAAAATCAATGGAAAAATATCCTTGGGTGAAGAGTAACAGAGACCCTTTGGAACAGTTATGCATGAGATGTGCAATATTGGATTTACATTGGATCCCAGGATGCCATTAATTAGAGAGAAAAAAGTTGGACTAGGCATGTTGAACCACAGTTATATAACCCAGTGGACACATCTAGTTTGAAGGGCAACTGTAGTGTATGCAACATTGGCGGTGACGCTGCTGAGGAGGTGGAACTATTTCACACAGGATAAGGACGGTCCAGCATCAGGACACAGATGCAGGGTTTTATGAACCTGCATCTGTATCCTACCTTTCAGAAACTGATATTTTTAGTCACAGATCAGATAAAAGGGACAATATGCACAAACTCCAACTGAAATCCTGCTGTAGCCTAGGACATTAGAAGACTTGAAAACTGTAGCTCTGTCTGGATCCCCCAAAGTTATCTGCTCTCTTCCTCAAATGAGCTCGTCCTCGGGTGTCAGTCACCACGACATCAGAGGTTCCACTCTGTCCCAGGAGGAAGGAGCCCTAAGGAGGATGTCTTCTTTTATTCCGTGGAGGCCCTTACTCATGGCGGAAAATGGATGCACCCGCCTAAGATGCTTCACCATTCTTCTTGCCAAATCTTCCACAGATGGGCCCGTGGCCCAGGATGTGTAGCCTTTCAGTTTGATCACCTCATAGGCACTTTCAACCACCTGTTTGTGAACTTCTTTCCACTGTTCCTTATCTGCATTACTGCCCAAATCAGGGTGCAGATCCTTTGGGGAGACACCAGCAACATTCACTCCACTCCACACAGGGACGCTAGAATCTCCATGCCCCCCAAGGACCCACCCATGACAGCTTAATGGGTGAACTCCCAGCCTCTCCCCCATTAGGTAATGGAACCAGGCTGAATCCAGATTGCAACCACTTTTAATAAATGTTTTTTCAGAAAGCCACTTATCTTCCAAGCCACATAGGTCAAGGTACCCACTGGATTGGAAACAACAAGCAAATTGCAGTTGGGGTGTATTTCACAACATTAGGAATGAAGAAGTTAAAGATGTTCACGTTACACTGGACTAAATTAAGACGGCATTCTCCTTCGTGTTGACATGCCCCAGCTGTGGTAATAACCGGCTTGGAGTTTGCAGTCTCACTGTAGTCTCTGCAGTCATACTATAATCTCTTTTTGGAGTTCTAAGGAAAAGGCTACCATGCTGGAGACCCATCATCTCTCCCTTCAGTTTTTCTTCTGTGACATCAACAAGAGCAAGTTTATCTGCCACGTCCTTCATTAAGATACTGATGGCTCAGGCCATCCAACAGCACCAGCCCAACAACTGCAATCTTATTCTGGGGGCTTTGTTCTCCCTTAAGCAGACTTACAGTCAGCTGTTCCTTGAGATCTGCTGCACTGGACTTAGGACCAAAGGAATGGATTGCACGGCGGGTGGGTGTCAGATCCATATTAGGAGGCAGCTGCCCATGTCAGTGACTTTACTTTTACAAGAAATTTAACCAGATTTAATCACTTTTTCAAAAATATAAATAAAAATTGCAGTTCATTTAAATAATTTTGACATACTTTTGATATCCATGAATTATGACCTACTTGCTTTTAAAATTTCATAAATGATTTTGTATAGTTTAGGAATAAAATAAGTGTTTTGAAAACTAATTTTTATTTTTGATGAAAATTCATTCAAATTTTAGACACTCTGAATACAAGTTCATATATTTTTTCAGTCCTTTGAGTCATGGAGCATGAGAGCAGTTGAAATTGTGACAGGTTAAAGGAAATGCAAAAATGGAGCTTAAAAAGAAAAAACATTTAAAAAAAAGAAAACCTTGAAAGGGATAGTGTGTTTAAATTTTTTAAAACTGGAAACAGTACTTAGCAGCCCTCTAGTCAGCATGGCCCCCATAGAATTTACAAACGAAATGTAACCAATTCTTTATTTAATGAAGATTTAATTACTAATGAAGACAAAGGAAGTGGATTACATAAGAAAGGAAACTGTCCCATAAATTAATAACTTGCCTAGTTCCAATATGACTTCTGAAACTTCATATTCTCGCCATAAGAAGATTTAATTACTCATCAAAACAATGAGGATGGAAGGCAGCCTTCGTTTCTGCTCTTGTTAGGGCCTCAGAAGTGTTAGGGGCAGTCCTGGGCCATCCAGATTCTGGCTGCCTGGGATGGGGGCCCAAAGCATAGATTTCCATGCTCTGAACCCACAGACCAAGCTCATTGGAATGAGACACAATTTCAAAGTCCCCAACGTAGCGGCTTACACAAAACAGACTTCAACAATGCTTTTACAATTCATTTGAAAATAGTCCACAAGCTTGCACTCCTGGGATAGGAGGAAGAGTCACTAATTCCTTAAATCAATATATATTCAGTGACGATGAGGGTCTGGCTTCTTGGAGCTTTTAGTTGAGTGGAGAAGGCAGATGTGATTCAAAGACCCCGGTAAGGCGACCTACAAAGAAACACCACCGCTCCACAGACAGAGCCTCCGGAATGGAGGGCCAGGTGGCGCGTGCACCCTCCTGCCCCGGTTAGCCGCTCCTTCTCCACAGTTCTCTCCCCCTGCTCCTGGCACCTTCCTCTTTTCTCCCTCCCTCTCCAAGTAACCCCTGTGGTTAGAGGTGGGATGGATTGTGAAATTCTTATTAGGAAGGGGCAGTATGCAAATGAATGGAAATTCAGAGAAGAAAGACAGCATAGTGAAGCTTATGTTTAAAAAATAATCATCATGATGAATGTTCTCCTCCGAGAAATAAGCTTATGCTGCAGTGCATGAGCAATGGCTGCCTGAGGCAGCTGGGTGCAAATGTGGTTTCCGAGATTTTCATTGGTGCTGTACACACACACACACACACACACACACACAAAGAAAAAAAACAGGCTGTGAGAAGAGAGAAAAAAATTAAAAGCTGGAGCTGCAGATGGGTGGAAGTCTGATTCCTATAGAAATAGAGCATTTAAATTAGCTTGGCATAAAAATAATTAGGGCTGTGGGGTTGACTTACTAACTATACTCCCCACTGCCTGATTCAATTTCTTTTTTGAGAAATCCAACACATATCCAGGTTCCTCCAAAGGCCCCATTACAGCTCCAGCCTCAGGAACTAGGGCTGCAGCTGCTGCTCGGCAGTTGACACATGGGGGCAGGCTGGACCTCACACCTGGGTTTTTGACATGAGTCTTCCTATTGTCCTTGCCTGTTCCAGCAAAATTCTGGGTTTTCTTCTTCATGTTATTTTGCTGCATTCCTATAGCAGTCCAGGAACCCTGGAGCCTTTTAATTTCATTTTAATATTTTCCCCCAAGATTAACTTCTATAGTCACACAAGGGAGCCCAGGCCCAGGTTTTGATAATTAATAAACAAATAAATATTTTAATAAAGTTGAAAGTGTAGGGTCTCAATCAAGAAGGCCTTCTGCTAATAAACATACCTGAGTTTATAAAGTAACTAGGGCCCGGTGCACAAAAATTTGTGCACTCGGGGGGTTGGGGGAGGGGGTCCCTCAGCCTGGCCTGTGCCCTCTCACAGTCTGGGACCCCTCGGGGGATGTCCACCTGCTGGCATGCCTGGCCAGCCTAGGTGAAGGGCTGATGGCTGTTGAAGGCTGGCCAAGCCCCCCTGTGGGGACCCTCACCCCATGGGGGTGTGGCCAGCCTGGGTGAGGGGCTGAGGGCCATATTCAGGCTGTCCACAGGTCCCATTAACCCAAGGTTCCAGCGAGGCTGGCTGGAATCAGGTTTCTGGGGTTTATTTATCTTCTATAATTGAAATTTTATTACCTTGAGCGGAGGCCTAGTCAGACAACAAAGGCTCCTGTTTGCTTCAGCTCTGTGGCTTCTATAATTGAAACATTGTTGCTTTGAGTAGAGACCCAGCGGCCTAGGCAGAAAATTGCAACAGAAGCCTCCTGTTTGCTCTAGCTCCATGGTTGCCGGCCTCCATCTTGGCTGGGTTAATTTGCATACAGCCACTCTGATTGGCTGGTGGGTGTGGCTTAGGTGTCTCGGAGTGATGGCTAGTTTGAATATTACTCTTTTATTAGATTAGATATCCTGGGTATAAATTTGTACCAAGACATGTGAAGTATAAGAATGTTACATTCCTTCATTCTTCTCAAACAATTTACACCCATGGGATGATGGCAAAGCAAACCTTTGTCACTGTGAGGGTGACCCATCACTAGGGAAATGAGAAGCTCTGGGACACCTGCTGTCCTGGGGAGAAGTCCCTGCCCTTCTTCTGGGCCTTTTGCTCATGACCTTTGTGCCGGAAAGGAGGGCTTGCTCAGGGTCAGTGCTGAGCCATTCATGCCTGAAGGTAGTTCCTGCAGGTGGGGCGCTGACTCCTACTGTGTTGCTCCTCTCAGACTTGGAAGGTTTTACAATCCTGCCACTAGGGCAGCTCCCTTACATCCTTCAGATCCTTACTCCTCTGGGGCACCCAGCTGTGTGCACTGTAAAGCTTAACTTTTCTTGTTGTGGACATTATGGTAAGCAGAAATAAGCCACTCAGAGAAAAACAAATATCACATGATCTCACTTATATAAAGCTTAGCTTTTAAAGACAAACCCTAACACCTACATGCAAAAGAATGACTTGGTGGGTGGGTGGGAACAGGGCTTCCCTTTTGGGTGCAAGGATGAGGCTTTGGGGCAGTTTCAGCTTTGTCATCTCTGATCCCTGATGAACCTTCCATGACAATTTCAGATTAAACTTGAAACATTGACTGAGTGAGGCTGGTACCTGCCCACCTCCATCACCCCACCATCAGCCCACCACCTCAGTCACAAGCTAGGTCTGAATCACAAGGGAGTGCTGAGGGAGGAGGAGCAAACAGATGCTCCAAGCTTTGTTTCTCCAGGAGGGCCATCTCCTTTTCTTGTGCCTTTCTGGTAAGGAAAGCTGAAGTGAGTGCCTGCTGCCTATGGGCGGGGTAGAGCCAGGGGGCTTAAGGGGAACAACACTGGGCTTACTTGGCCCAGCCTGGCTCAGGTTTCAAGGAGAAGGAGTGAGACTTTCTACCTTGTGCAGTGCCACCATCCAAGAAAGTTGCATAGATAGCAATTCTGGGCAAGTATTGCACATTGACTGCTTGGTTTCTCCCCCAGAGAGGTGATGGAGGGTGTGTCTAGGCCTAGGGAAGAATTGGGAGGGTCCCATTATCAAGGATGCCACCCACAGTCTTGCTGCAGCCTGTGGATTCGGGGATGAATAACCCATAGTCCTGGCCCTCAGGAGCTTAGTATCTGGAGGATTGCCAGTGAAACAGGGGTGCTACTAGCATTCTGCACGCAATGGGAGGGGTGGCAGGCCTACCAGCCTTTGTGGCATGTTACCTTGGGTGGGACAAGGAATCTCCATCTTAGCTAGAGGTCCCAGTCAAGCCCAGTGTCAAGGAGCACAGAGCTGGCTGGGCAGCAGGTACTTAATGAGAGATTGCTGTTCGATAAATCCCCAATGATTCGTACAGTGCACCAGAGGCTGGGCCAGTCCTGCATTCCTGTCAGCAGCCCTGTGAGGTGGGCCCCATCTTCTGTACCAGTAAATAAGTCACTGAGTGAGGGAAGAAGGCCTGGGGCTGTGTCAGGGTCAGGCCCACAGACAATCCCAGTGAAGGCCAGTCTTCTATTTTCCTTCACCTTTTATTTTATACTAGAGGCCCACTGCATGAAATTTGTGCACAGGAGTGTGTGTGTGGGGGGGGTCCCCTCAGCTCAGCCTGCACCTTCTCCAATCTGGGACCTCTCGGCGGATGTCCTCAGGATCAGGCCTAAACTGGCAGTCTGACATCCCTCTCACAATCTGGGACTGCTGGCTCCTAGCTACTCACCTGCCTGCCTGCCTGATTGCTCCTAACTGCTCCCCTAACCCACTAGCCTGGTCACCCCCTTATTAGCCCCCCTGCAGGACTGGTCACCCCTAACTGCCGCCCCTGCTGACCTGGTGGCCCCCAACTGCCCCACCAGCTGGCCTGGTCACCCCTCACTGCCCCCCTGCCAGCCTGGTCACCCCACGCAGCTTGCTGTTCAGTCATTTGGTCGTCCCTCACTAACCCTCCTGCAGGCCTTGTCACCCCACTCAGCTTTTTTGGTCGTCCATTTGGTCATCTGTTTGGTTGTGATGGCCCCTGGCTCTTAATATATGTAGATTATTTCTTCCCATGCTTATTCTTATGGTGGAATTATTGCAGCAAGTCTTGAAGATACTAAAACACAGAGTGTTACCATTTTAAAGCCAAGGCTTTGCAGACCAGGAAACAGGGAGGCACAGATGAAAGGCTTGAGGTAGGATGAAAAGCTGCATCTGGGTCTTGGAAAGGAAGATGGCTCTCATAGCCCAAGTCTGATAGTCAAGCCAATAATCATAGTATTACCGCTGGTAGTCAGAAGATGATACTAAAGGGGACATGGGCTCCAGGATTGCCTCCCAGGGACAACGATCAGGACAGAGCCATGGAACCTGGAAGTGTGGCAGGCTCCTGAGAGGCTGGAGGAAAGAAGACCTGACGTAGAAAACAGGGAGAATGTCGCCACACTGCTCCTCCCATGCAGTTTCAGACCTGGGCTTTGCTTTTCCCAGGCTGAGACAGAGCTCGGGTCAGAGGGCAGGAGCCTCTCTTTGTCCTTGCTTTGTACTGAATGTCTTTAATGCTACCATGTGCTTCTGATGCCTGACCGCAACACTAGAGGGGGTGGGCAGAGGAAGGCAGGCAGCTCACAGCCTGGGCTGTTGCCACCTCACTGCCCTCAGCCTGAGGAGCTACTGTGACTGTCCTGGGGACCCTGGGACACTTCATCTTCTGAGCTCCATCAAGATCAACGATTGCTTTCCTTATGTGGACTCGTCACATCACCTTAGCCCCCTTTCCCAGGAGGACCTGGGATAAACCTGCCTTCATCGTGGTGACCGCAGGTACCCGTGCTCACAGTGCAGGGTCTTCGTTTCCTTATCCCAGCAGGAAGTGGGGTGCAAAGACCCGGGTGCTTGCACCAGGCCTGAACTAAATCGAATTCTCATTTGAATTTGCAAAACCCTGGGGAAAGTACTCGATGTCCCCGAGCCTCAGGCGACCCACATAGCAAGATGGAGAAAAGCACAGTCTCCAAGATGCTTTTTGGAAAGACACACTAACTTTGTGTGGAAGAAACACATTGTGGTCAGACACGAAACCTAAAAAAAAAAACCTGCCTAGGAAATTGCCTCCTAAAGAGAGTGGGTCCTGTTAACTGGAAGGCTGGCTATTTTGTGGAGTGTATTGGACACATCAATACGCAAGTCATATTTCTGAGGGGGGGGGGAGGGGGGAGGAGGGTGGGCGGGGAGCCAAGCCAAGACCGCCCTCCAGTGCCCCATCCGCCTTGCCCGGCGGTGCAGCCTGGAAGAGCCTCTGGAGCGTGTGGTTTGTGGAGGACGTTTGCTGTCTAAGAAATCTCCAGCAAACTTTCCCGCCTGTTCTGCTCTATGGCAATGGAATTTAGTCCAGGTTTCCAAGAGATGCTGAGGTCTGTGCTCAAGTTGGCATGGAGGAAACACTGAGTGTTTGCTGGTGGCTGCAGCTCATAACTAAACACGTAACTAATCCCATACCAAAAACCTGGCCCAGAGGGAGCCTGCACACAGTGTCCGGGAGCACTTTCCCCTTAAGGAAAATGAGTGTCTCCCTCCCCCTTTCCTACCCAGTGCTGCCTCTCTTTCCACTCCTAGCTGGCCGATGCCCCACCTCCTGCCCTTGCTCACTGCCTGCACCACCAACCGCCTGGCGTCCACATTGTGCTGCAGGGAAGGGCTGCAATGTCCAGCAAGCAGGAACGCAGGTAACCCCAGGTCCAATGAGGGGCCCTGCCTTGGCTCCTGTAAGGGATTGTCTGCCCCCTGCATGCAGCGCAAACCAGTACCTCATTAGGCTGGGCTGCTTGTGTGGTGCTGCCGCCTCCAGGCAGTCTGCCCAGAGCTTCCAGGCACCTGTCTGAATCCTCTTCCCTGTGGAGGATTTGCCTGTCTGCTGCACCTCCTGGGTGACACTTTTTAATTTTCTCTTGGGTTATTTTCATGCTTTTGACATTTTTATTATTGCACACTGTTTGGCTTGAGCAACTCGTTCATCCCAACATCTTGCAGGCCTAAATGCATGCTTCTCCCCAGATATCCTTCAGACTCTGGCCTACGCACAAAACTCCTCCCCAAAGAGCTTTTGACAAGGGTTCTAGGAGCTTCAGTGCCCAGCCCGCGAGGATGTGCTGCAACCTTAGTGGTTTATGCCTCTCTGCACTTAGCTGCACAGAGGGCTGGCATGCACACCCTCACTGGGTCTTTAGAGCTTTATGACTGGGTTGACCACGTGGCTTATTGCCAAGCCAGGCACTCTGAGCGTGAATGGGGGCACTACTCCGAGTTGGCCAGGGCAGCAGACATAGGGAGGGTTTTCCCTGATGCGCGGCATGGACAGCGTGTTTGTCACACCTCCACCCTCGGTCTCCCCGACTGGCTTCATTATGCAGCATTCTAACTGCAGCCCCATAGCCTCAGAGCTGTTCCTGAACTACACTGGCCTCTAAAGCAAGACAGTGTGCTGTTACTAGGAACATCACATACTGGGACTAGGAGGTTACAGATGAGGACACGGAGGCTGAATTTACCTCAAGCTCTTTGGTGGCAGAGTCCAGACTGAAACACTTTGACATTTTGCCCATAGCAAAACCCTTGTCTCCCGGAACTCAGGACAGAGCTTTCTTTAAATGCTATTTTGAAAATGTCTTTATGCTCAATGGCTCTTCCTCAGCTTATCTGTCTGCTTCAGATAAGTCAGGTATGTGCCTACAGCTGCCCTGGAGGGATCTCAGCCGCCAACACACCTGGATGGACAGGCGGAGAGGCTCGGCCAGCTAAGGGCAGGCAGGAGGGGCCAAGAGCCGGTAACATTTAAGGCGAATCTTTTTTTTTTTTATCTTTAAACATGCAGTTTATTATTTTTTTTAAGTTAGTTTGAATTTTTTTGGCCATGGATTATCAGTTATCCCATTTATAAGTACAACAGCTGCAATTTGAAGTTGGTCTTAGTACGTCTTTGAAAGCTTTACAAGATTCAGTTTCTATACATTTTAATAAAAATACAGATAACCACCATTTATTAAATCGTATGCCATTCAAAGTTCTTCAGGCAATATATATTCACAAAATTAATATCTACTATGCAGTCATTGTTCAGCTAGTTTCTCTGTAACATTCTAGTTTCTCCTTTTTTTAAAAAAATTGTTTTATTTCTTAAAGTATTACAAAGAGTAGTACATATATCTCCTTTTTTCCCCCCTTGACCTTCCCCTGGTCTTCCCTACCCCCAGTGACTTGTGTCCATTGGTTATGCTTATATGCATGTACACGAGTCCTTCAGTTGATCTCTTACCACTTCCCTGTCCACCTCCCCAACCCTTCCCAGCCTTGCTGCTGTAGTTTGACTTCTGTTTGATGCTGCTCTGCTTCTGTATCTATTTTTGCTCATCAGTTTATAATGGTCTTTATTATCCATAAATGAGTGAGATCATGTGGTATTTTTCTTTCATTGACCGGCTTATTTCACTTAGCATAATGCTCTCCAGTTCCATCCATGCTGCTGCAAATGGTAAGAATTCCTTCTTTTTCACAGCAGCATAGTATTCCATTGTGTAGATGTACCACAGTTTTCTAGTCCATTCATCTGCTGATGGGCACTTAGGCTGTTCCAAACAGGAGCAGGTTTTCCATTTGTTTAGGTTGCAGCTTCTGGGTCGGATCAAAGAGCCACTCCCTCTGAAACCACGAGGAGGAAAGAGGAGTGCTAGAAGTCAGGAATTTCAAAGATCAAGATTATTATTACAGGTTTAAAGGGAACATTTCTCATAACTACATGCCAATTAGTCTGACACTGAGCTTAATTTAAAAATCTAGACAATTTTAAAGAACTGAGTGAGGTTGAATGCATAGGCTGTAAAGTCAGATGGACCCAGATGTGTGCCAGTATTTTTGGCTCTATGTCCATGGGTGACTTTTTGAAGCTAAGTTTTTAATCTGTGGACCAGGGATAAAAATATTTATCTCAAGGAGTCAGAATTAAAGGAAAATGTGAAAAGTACTTGCATAGTGTCCAGCACAGAGTAGATAGCCAATGAAATATGCTATAATGTAGAGTAATTTATAATACAGTATATATACATATACTGCACATATGTACATATGTACAGTATATCTTACCTAATATTAGACAAACATGTAAATTGACTGTCCCTCCGCTACGCCCATCAGCCAATCAGGAGAGCATGCACATTAACCCAACAAGGATGGTGGTTAATTTGCATACGTATACGCACAAAGCGGCTGAGCGAAGGCTTAAGACTGAAGGCTCCGGCCAGAGCGAAGGCCTGGGTCCCGGGTGTCGGAGGAAACCCAGTGCTGGCAGCCAGGGGAAGGGAAGGCCTATTGCACGAATCTGTTCATGCAACGGGCCTCTAGTATAATGTATACTATGGTGAATAATTAGGAATAAATTTGTGTTCACTTAGAATGTGAAATTAATTTTAGTTTGGTGTTAGTGTAGCTATAGATATAGTAAGTCAGGATTTTAGCAGAGAGGTTGATGAAAATCTCTAATAACACCTTTGTCTAATTCTGGATAGTGATTAACTCAGGGGAGGTAGGGAGTGGAGCAGATCAGGGTAAGTACTTAGGAGACTTCATCTATATCTATAATACTTTGTTAATAAAATAATACAAGGAAATGTGACAAAATGTCTGGGTGAAGAGTGCTCACTTCTCATCAGTAGCTTAATGTTTTCAACAATGACTTTCCCTTAGAAACTCTTTAAGCACCTGCAACCTGACTAAACCAGTTATCTTGGTCCGTTAGGGCTGCTGTAACAAAACACCACAAACTGGGTGGCTTATAAAGTACATAATTTATTTCTCACAGTCCTAGCGGCTGGAAGTTCAAGCTCAAGGCACCAACATGGTTGAGGTCTGGTGAGAACCCTCTTTCTGGTTTATTTCTCTCTGGGATCTTTGATCAGAGACTAATCCACTCATGAAGGCTCCCCTTTCATGACCCAATGACCTCCTAAAGGCCCCGCCTTTTCATCCTCCACACTGGGCATCAGGATTTCAACATATGAACTGGGGGTTGGAGGTTGGGGAAGGGCAAACATTCAGACTACAGCACGGCTCTTGGTTGAAACTGCTCCATGAACAACCCTGGAAATTTTGTGATAGATCATCACATTTTGAAAAATGTTTTAAAAATTGCAAACAAAGGTGGTTCAGCAGATAGCATCATAGAGCCAGCAGTAGCACTGGGATGGAAGCTAAAGCAGGGAGGAAACATTACATTTGACAGGCAGCATGCCTTCATGGTTCCTCAGAGGGAAAATGACATTTTCAACTCATCAGGAGACTCCGGAGCCCCCACTCGCTGAACCTCATTAAGATGACATCATTGCCTCCTCCAAGAACTGTGAGCAAGTGCTCTCCTAGAATGCAACCAAGACTTTCACGAAACCATGGTTTACGCTGAAAGTGAAATTAATGTTTAGTGAGCATTTATGTTGCCAACCATATCAGATTGACTTTGTTTTATTTTATTTTTCTCTTTCATAACTAAAACACAAGTTAAAGGGGTCAAAATTTTTCTGCAATGTGCCTCTGGCTGTCACAAAATCCAAGATCAGTTTATGCCTGCTCCGATTTGATATGTCCGAGATCATACATTTTTTTCCAATAGGGCTCATATTCAAGGAATAAGCTTTGCACAATGTCTGCAGAATAGGTTCACTTGCTGTGGGCGTACCTACCAGTTAACTATTGCCTAACAAACCACCCAAACTCAGTGGCTTAAAAAATAGAAACCTTTATTATTGTTCATGAGTCTCAAGTCAGCTGGGCAGTTCTGCTGCTCTGGGGCCAAGCTTTGCTGATTTAGGCTGGGCCTTTCCTGCCTCTTCGGTCAGCTACAGTTCCAATGGGGCAGATGAGTTAGTCAAGGATGACTTCATTCACATGAGTGGTGGCCCACTAGCTGTTGGCTGGGGCTTGAGAGAGCTGAGGGTGTACACGTGTGCACTGAAGGGCATGAAGAACAGGGATCACCCCCAGGGGAAAGATGCCACATGTCATGTCACAGGCCTGCGGGGAGGCCACTCAGGACAACTGTGATCTGTTTTGCATTTTGCCTATTGTCCTGAAACCTCTAAGATTAAGAAGATGGACTTTGAAATCAGGAAGGTCTGAGTTAAAACCTGAATTGGGGCAAGATCCTAAACTTTCTGAACCTTAGTTTTCTCATCTCTGAAATGGGGATAGGGATACCGACCTCCTGGGGGTAAGATTAAGTGAGATACGTACATAAGCCACTTAGCATGGTCTCTGGCACACAGTAGATGCTCAATAAGTAGAAGAAACATTAGATCCTTAACCTTTCAGGGAGTTAATTGCTCACATGACTCTAGACATCCCAGGTTCTTCCTTTTCTTTGGCATGTAGACATGGGTACCTTAGTATGATAGTGGGTACAATGGGACCCACATTCTGTTTATATTATTAGTAACAGAAGGAGGGGGTTCTGGCTAAAGGGCCTGGTGGTAGAGGTACTGGGCCCATTACTAACCCTGAAACTGGCCCCTCAGAAAGAGATGGAATGGAGGTAGTAGCTATCCTATTTGGTGAGATTCTAGTCCTAGTCCTGGTGCATTTCAGGAAATTCTCAGGAAATAGAGATCTGATTTATCTCTACTGTTGTCCATTAGCTCTGCCTGGAAGGGCAGCTCAGACAATGCTGCCTGGGGTGAGTTTTGAAAACAGGTGTGCAGACATCTGTCCAAGGTGATGCACCACAGATGCTGGGCCCTGGGGTCCTCAGATCCGCCCCTGCTGGTAGGTTTAGAGGGACCCAGAGCAGAAGCTCCATTCCTCTATTTAAGATGTGCTTTTGAGTGAAATGCACTATTCCTTGGGGGAGACCATTCTTGGAGGAGCAGACACAGTCCATCAGTGTAAATGAAGGACTGAAGATCTGCCCCAGAGCCACTAGACATCCGTGGAGCACAGCTTGGAAATTACTGAAAAAATCTAGGCTCTCCTCGGTCAGCGCTGCTGGAGCAGATCCTGGAGGCACAGGTCCCTGCTCACCAAGGGATCTACAGGGCCTCTCAGTGCCACACCCTGACAGTCACACCCATCCTGACCCTGCCACCTCAGCCCCTCAGCGTTCTCCTTCCTACAGAGCATGTCTGAGTCAGACCTAAAGCCATTTTCCATAGCTGGAAACTGAAACTAGAACCTTCTATCAAAGGACTGACTATTTGCCCTTAGGCAGAGATCCACAGGTTGGTGTGCAGCCAGGTGCCAGCGCCTTCCCAGCACACACTCCAGTCTGGAAACTTCCGCACTGCCTTCCCTGAGCTGGTGCAATGAGAGTTGTGAGCACACGGCAGATTGGGGTTATTTTTAAACACCCTTGCTGGGAGGCAGCAGCGACCTTAAAGTAGGTTGTCTCTCTTTTTCTGACATTTCAGTTTTCTCATGAAAGCATTTATTTGTAGAAACAGAGAATGCTAAGCTGCAAAAGCACCCACGTTATGCAAATGGCAGATGTTGGATGTCTCCCACGTTGACAAAGGGAAACAAGACCAGCTTCAATACACCCTCGGGTGAAGGGGACAGCTACCTGCCTGTCTTGAGAACCACCAGTCTGTCTGCAGAAAGCATGCTCACCTCAGACCCGGGAGCTCCGGGGACCAAGAGCCTGAAGACAGCAACTCATGCCCTGACCCTCCAGCAGAGGGGGCAGGTTTCCTGGGGAGATGACACCATCTCCACTTCCCCCACACCCCCTCCCCGTCCGTTCCCTTGTTGCTGCTGGTTGTCCAAGAAAGCCAGTGGCATTTCTTACCCTCCCTGGCTGAAGTGACTACACTTTCCTGTCCTACTTAAAGAGAGAAGAGATAAAAGGAGTCAACTTCCACTCAGAGAACCAAGAAATATGATAGATGCCTGAAGGTTTGTATAAATTCTTACGACTTGGATCTCGGAATAATAATCGTAACACAGCAGTGTACTAATACATTATACTAAAATGCTACCAACACATTCATTAAATAATATATGTACCTAATATATAAAGTAAGACAATGACATATTAATCCAATATTTTCTACTATAAGCAATATATTATTGTCACTTTGAGTCGTTCTGCAAAAATTTCTTAGATGCCTTATGTCAACACTGTGCCAGACACTAGGGGTCCCAAAGGCTTACCATTTAGGGAGATGCATGAACAGTACTTTCAATCAAGCATCAGGAAGCCATGGGAGGGCGCAGGACTGAGGCAGGCACGTGACCAGCCAGGGATGAAGGCAGGGGTGAACATTGTGGAGCAGCCTCCTGTGCCAGTGCTGGCTGGAGGTCCGGGCTTTTGAAAGGGCCAAGCACAGGGGAGTCCTTTCAAACCATAGTCCCTGGTGATGTTCTGTTCTGTGCCTGGAACATTGCCACTGAAGGCCCTACTTGAAGTCCCAGCTTGATTCTCCCAGGAGATGAGGAGCCCTCGGCTGTGTGCCCAGCTCTTCCCAGTCCCTTGTGCCTTAGCACTTGGCACGTGGCAGGCCTGACCACTCTGCTCTCCCACTCTCTCTCCCACTGGCCCATGGGCCCCAGTCGGCTCATCACGTCTGTGCCCCGGGTGCTGGGCAGAGTGCTTGTCACACACCTGGTTGCCAATGTGTCTTTCTGGAATGACTGCATGAAAAGCATGAGAGAAGTTGGGCTGCCTTCCACTCAGCTCACCAAGGGACCGCTGCTCCTCTAGGTTTCAGACCCAGTGCCAAGGGCGCCCTTTATGCTTTCAGAGGCAAAATAAGGAACTCGGTGTGTGTGTGTCGGCGGGGGGGGGGGGGGGGGGGTAATGATTTGTTAAGTTGATGGGTATAGCTCTCTTGTGAAATAAAAAATTCACCAATCAGAAAAGCTCATAGTCTCATTCGATGTAGGAAACGGTCAGCAGAGGGACCAAAAAAAAAAAGAAGAGTTCACTTCAAGACAGACTTCAATCCAGAGTACCCAGCATCCCAGCCTCCATTCTTGATCCCTCTCAAGCTTTTGTGCAGCTTGGTTTTGATTTTCCAACATCACTGAGAAAGGGGTGACTATCCCACGGTCATGTTCCTGAACGTTTCTGAACTCAGAGCCTGATTCCTGTTCCTCGGAATTTGGATTGGAACAAAACCCCCCGCACAGATGACTCCTCCTGGGAAACAAATGCTGGTGAGAGGAGCTGGTGAAAACTCCTGGGAGCTCGACGAATAGGAGTTTGCTCGAGCTACCACGCTCTTCTCAGCAAGGACCCCTCCCACCTCTCCTACAACCAGATTTGTTCTGACCCAGATTTGTTCTGTCCCGGGCCTGCTTTGTGGAGCCACCAACATAATGAGGCAATAAGCTGAAATGAAAGCCTGACATTTACAAACAAAAACCAGCATCTCCTCTTTATCCTGCTGGAATCACAATAAGCCAGGAACTGACGTACAGACTGCCAATCTCCAAAAGGTGAACTGATGGGTCTCGGAGCTGACACTTCCCTTCTCTGATCCAGATGTGGTCAATGGACTCTGATTCCAGCAATTTAATTCACTCACCTCTTACTGTTTGGAGATTTCCTGAGCATGACACTCGATACGACAAAGCTAGACCATGAATACAGATATCGGAGATGAAGTGTTGGTGCTCTCCCTTCTCCAAAGAAAAGAGTAAACTGGCATTTTTTATTGTGCATATCACTACATATGCCTGCATGCTCCCCTTAAAGACGTAGGATGTGAATGCTTCTCTGAGGATATAAGTTAAACTTGTTAAGATTGTGATGACCATGCTTTTACTCCCAAGAGGACCTGGGTAAATTGAGAAAGACCTTTTAATATTTATTACTTCTTGCCATTTGGTCCCTTGTGGTGAAGGGCAAAGAATTATCTTGGCTTTTTGCCATACAAATGTGCACAATCATTTTTCTTCTGCTTTTTAAATATTTATACTTATTATGTCTGTTTCATGATACGCAGCTTTGGACGGTTGATGTTGAATAATAGAGGTGCTCAGAGGGGAGACAGTAGACAGATTTTGAGTCCTGGGTCCTGAGTTTAAGACCCACCTCTTTCTTAGTCACATAAACCACTCAGGGCCCTGCTCCCTCCTCGCAGAGTAAAGATGGTGCTACTTTCCTTGCATTGTGTCCTGAGGCATAGAAACAGTACCCTGTGGGCAGGGGGGTAAATTAATGTCAGCAGACGCTGTTATCTTCATGGCGACGTAGTACATCTCTCTGTTCCATTGTCTTTTTCACAGCCTCCAAGATTTCACATTGAGGATGCTGTTGGCTGTTGGGAGCTGTGTGTGAGCTTAATCTCTCCTCCTCCTTGCTTCCAAAGTTCAAGTTAATTGAAAACTAGACATAGATCCTAGAGGGTATTAACATGCAATATTCATTTACCTTCTGGTAGGGATATATTGGAGAATGCAGCT
>PVJC01034054.1:0-19028 GCA_004026665.1 Murina feae
ATATTAAAAAAATAAAAAAAGTAAAATCTCTCAGATCTATCTTGCCCTCCACAATAGGAAATAAAACCGCAAGTTCACCCCACCTGACAGTGGTCTGAGGCTCAAGTCTTTAGAGAGCAAAAGGTCAACATAGTTACATTTTTGTTTCTTCGCCATTCTTACTTCCCTCCCTCTTTTTTTGATCAAATCTGGTTACCCTGAGTATATCAGCAGGATTAAACAGAAGAAGAAAAAACATTCAAGAACCACTACCTTGGGAAATATACATGAAATATTTATGTTTACTTTGCCCTGGAGAATGTGGTTTCGAATGAACAGAAACTAAATCACAAACGCTGCAATGTCCTAAAAGATCGGTATTCACACACCAGACCCCCGGGCAAGCTTGCTCTGTGCCCTTGTAGTTCATCCAGTATCTACTCCTCTGGCCCAGGCCTCTTCCTCTTATGCCAGGAATGTCCCTTAAGGGCCACTCTCTGAGCTTCTCCAAGCTGGACAGATAAAACTATTATTGTAGAGTTTCAAGTTTGGACAACCCTAAAAGCTAAAGGAATAAAACTTTTTTTTTCTCCAGTTAGTTATTTGTTCGTTATGCACTGCTGAGTAACAAAGCAACGTAAATCTTAATATAAACCAACCATTTTATTATGCTCATGAGTTTGGGATTATAAATTTAAACAGGGCAAAGTGGTCTACGTAGGAACTCGGTTTTGAAGAAGACACAGGAGTTGGAATGACTGAAGTCTTCATTCACATATTCAACCAAAGTTCCGCACATGGTTTCCAATGTTGCTTAGGGCTTTCTCCTAACATGGTAAAAGGGAATTTTTGGAATGGAGCCTGGATTCTTTGCCTCTCGGAGTCGAAGAATGAATCCACAGACAGAGGGTAGTATAGCAAAGGTGGAGATTTATTGAAGAACAAGTACAGACTCTCGCATGGGGAGAGGAAAAGAGTCCCACAGAATGGACTTCCATGTGGGGAGGGGGGAAAGGGTCCCACTGAGTTCCTTTTCCTTTTGGCTTATAAAGGCTGCAGAGCCTGGTGCCCTGATATCCCCTCTGATTGGTCACTGTTCCCCTAGACTGGTTACTATAGTAACTCCTGGGCTCAAAGGTCGAACCTCACATGGGACACATAAGGTTCTCCCCCCTCCTTCCTTATTGTTTTCCTATTCCCTTTGGGTTTTCTTCTCCTTTTGGAGGAAGGTCTTCCTTCTTTATTTTGTAAATATAGACCTTTTGCTGTTCCCAGCTCCCTCATTCTATGGAAATGTACCTGTTGCAGCTTTTCAGCTCCCCTATTCTATGGAAATATACTTTCTGCTGCTCTGCAGCCCTGTGCTTCCCCCATGGTCTCCTTAATTTCCAAAATTTCTAAAATTTCCTAAAACCTGTCTTTTTTCACCCCAAAAAACTCCTGTTTCAATGGCAGCCTAAGTAGTTGAACTTCTTAAATGGCAAGTCAGAACTTTAAGAGCAAGTATCTGGTGAACAAGGCAGCATTTTCGTGACCTCTTACGATCTAGCCTTAGAAGTCACATGACCTCACTTTCATCATACTCTTTTAATTAAAGCAGTCACATTCCCCAGATTCAAGGGTTGGAATCATGAGCCTCATCACTTGATGGATGGAAAAAGTCTCAGAAAACATATACGTATGTTTTCTAAATAACCATACCCTACAAAGTTGAAACATCAGGAAAATATATACTTCGATATAAAAGGAAAAAGATTCCTTTTGGGAAGGCTAACCTTTCCCTTTCTCCAGAAATTTCATGAAACATTCCCCACATAGTCCTTCTGACTGAAATAATATTTTGTTGTGCCCCAATGGCCGTTTGTCCGTAAGTCTGTTATAGCACACTGTACTCTAATGATAAAAATGAGTGCTCATTATGTGCAGGCATTATTTAAAACTCTAAGCATTATCCCACTCAATTGTCATGATGAGAAGGCATAGTTTTATAAAGTGAATAAACTGAGGCCCAGAAAGAAGTTCAATAACTTGCCCAAGGTCATACAGCTATTAAATGGGAGAGCCAGAAATTAGAACAAGGCAGTCTGATTTTAGAACTCATGCCCTTAAACCACTGTATCACAGAACACCGTTAATTTGCTGCTGTGTGCAAGTCTGATTTCTCCAGTGGATTATGAGCTATTTGCCAGCTGAGACATTTCATGTTTATGTCTGTCTTTCTAGCACCAAATACAGTGCCTGACTTATGACAAGGAATAGAAAAATGCACAAAAGACATGAAACCAGACAACTCAATGGGTCCAGGTTGCTTGTCACAACTTGAGCCAATTAAGCAGAGACAAGGTTGAATCATATATGAGTATTTACTCCAATCATGCTAACAGTATAGGAGAGCAGCAGGTCATCCACAAAAATCTGCTCTACCCTCTTCCTCCCCATAAGCCAGCTGCTTATATTGGGTAGAAGCACAAAGATTACATGGGAAAGTAGGAATTACAAGCAGGGGAAGTAGGCAAGGGATAATGGTTATAAGTAATGCAGGCTTGGGGGGGTCACAAAGGGAGTGGCCTCCACACCAGATTGTTTTAGCAACAAGGTTGCTAATCTTTCCATGATGATAGGCAGTTCCCCGAAAAGCAGCGTTCCCAGGTTAACTCCCATGTCCCAGGGCGTACTACTCTCAGCTAGGGCAGAATGTGCTGACTCTCATCAGAGCAGTCACAGTTACAGTATAATTAATATTTCACAGAGCATGATTAATATTTCTTATAACTATAGCTAGTCTCCACTATTCTATTTCTGCCCCTAACATTTTTCTTGGGAATTTCTGTGAACAAGATAACGTTTTTTGCAAATAGAGATAAGTTTCCTCCCTTTTCAATCTGGATGCCTTTATTTCCTTTTTTCTTTCCTAATTATCTTGGCAAGAACCTCCAGTACACTGTCGAATAGAAGTGGCAAAAGCAGACATCCTTGTCTTGTTCTGATCTTAAGGGGAAAGCATTCAGCCTTTCACCTTAAATAGGTTAGCTGTGGATTTTTAGACACATTTATCAGAGAGAAGATATTCCTTTCCATTCTGTTTTTTGAATTTTTTATCATAAAAGTGTTAGATCTTGTCAAATGTTTTTCTGCATTTATGGAGATAATCAAGTGGTTTTGTCCTTTATTCTACTGATGTGGTTATTAGATTCATTGATCTTCAACTATTAAAACAATTTTGCATTCCTGGGATAAATTTGACTTGGTCATGGTGCATAACCCGCTTTATCTGTTGCTGGATTCAATTTGTTCATATTTTGATGAAGATTTTTTGGTCTATATTTGTAATTTTCTCATTTTATGTGTGATATCTTTGTCTAGTTCTTGTATCAGGGTAATATTAGCCTCAGTAAATAAGCAAGGATGTATTCCATCATCTCCCATTTTGGGGGGAAGATTTTTTGAAGAATTGATATAAATTCTGTCAACATTTGTTAGAATTCACTGGTAAAGTCATCTGGACCTTGGGTTTTATTTAGCAGAAAGTATTTAAATTATCAGTTTAATCTCTTTACTTATTCAAATATTTTATCCTCTGAATCTATTTTGGAAATTTATGTCTTTCTAGAAGTTTATTTATTTCACCAAGTTTATCTAATTTGTTGCCATACAGTTATTTTTGGTACTCCCTAAAGTATTTCTGAGGGTGGTTAATAATGTCTCCTCTTTCATTACTATGTTTACTCATTTGAGTCTTCTCTCTTCTTGCTCAGTATTTCTAGATGTTTATCAATTTTATTGAACTTTTCAAAGAATAACATTTGGTTTTTTATTTTCTCTATTATTTTTCTATTTTCTATTTTATTACAACTTGAATCTACCAATTTCTCTGATTTCCTTGCTGTTTGCTTTGGATTTAGTTTATTATTCTTTTTGTAGTTTCATAAGGCTCAAAGTTAGATTATTGATTTGAGATTTTCTCCTTTTGCGGGCATTTACACCTATAAGTTTCTCTCTAGGCATTACTTTAACCACATTCTATAAGTTTTGATTCTGTGTTTTTGTGTTCATTCAGCTCAAAGTATTTTCTAATATTCAATGTGATTTCTTCTTTGACTCATTGATTATCTAAAAGTATGTTAATTTTTACATTTTTTCTGAATTTTCCAATTTATCTGCTATTAATTTTTAATGTAATTCGAAATTATTATTAGATAATGTATTTTATTAGTTTACACCTTTTAAATTTATTGAGACTTCCTTTATAACCTAAAATATGATTCATCTTAAAAATAGCAAGTCTCACAAGTACTTGAAAAGAATATGTTTTCTGATGTATTCTGATGTTTTGGGGTAAAATGGTCTTTCTGTTAAATCTAATTGGTTTATAGTTTTATTTAAGTATCCAACTAACTTTATGATCTGCCTGTTTGTTCCATACATTGTTGAAAATGAGCTTAAGTCTCCAACTATTAGTGATGAATTGTCATATTTTTCTCTTCAATTATGTCAGATTTTGTTTTATGTATTTGGGGGCTTTGTAGCCAGATGCATATATGTTTACATTTCTTTCTCTTTACTATGCATTAACGCTTTTATTGTCATAAAAAGTCATTATTTGTCTATATAGTAACAATTTTTTCCTTAAAATCATTTTTGTCAAATATATTTGTAGTCGGTCCTTCTTCCTTATGGTTATGTTTATTTATAAGTAGAGGGATATGTATATACATCCCTCTACTTCCAACTTATTTATATATTTAAATCTAAAATATATATCTTAGAGGTAGCATATCTAATCTAATAAAAGAATAATATGCAAATTAATCATCACTCTGAGACACCTAAGCCACGCCCACCAGTCAAGCCACACCCAACAACCAATCAGAGTGGCCGTATGCAAATTAACCCAGCCAAGATGGCGGCCAGCAGCCACAGAGCTAGATCAAACAGGAGGCTTCTGTTGCACCAGCGATGGAGTTGAAACTGCCTGCCTAGGCCAGCTGGGCCTCTGCTCAAGGCAACAAAGTTTCAATTATAGAAGATAAATAAACCCTAGAACCTGATTCCCGCCAGCCTCGTTCAGACGTTAGGTCAATGGGAGCTGTGGGCAGCCTGAAAACAGCCCTCAACCCTCACCCAGGCTGGCCAGACACCCCAGGGGTGGACATCCCCTGAGGTATCCCAGACTACAAGAGGGCACCAGCCAGGCAGAGAGACCCCCAGCCAGGCAGAGAGACCCCCTTCCCCGTGAGTGCACAAATTTTTGTGGAGCGGGCCTCTAGTAGTAGAATAATGAGGTTGAGTTCTTTCATCAATTCTGTCAATTTCCGGTTTTGATTAGAGTTTTCAATTCCTTTACCTTTGATGAGGTTAGATTTACACTTGGCATTTCATTGTGTTCTGTTTATATATCTTAGATAATTTTTATTGCTCTATTCCTCAAAAATTGCTATTTTGTGTCAAATATTTTAGTGTTTATTTTAAGTACTTTTTTGTTTATTTTATTATATTTTTAGTAATTATTTAGTTGTTATTCTTGAATAATAATTAACATTATTAACAATTTAGTACAAAAGTATACTTAATTTCAAAAGTACACAAAAACTTTGTTCCAATGTAACTATGTTTCCTTTACTCTCTTTTGTGTGATTATTGTAAAAATTATATCCTTATACAATATAAACCTGTAAACATAGTTGTATAATTATTGCTTTATGTAGTTGTCTTTAAATCAGATAGAAGGAAAAAGATTGTTATAAACAAAATTGCATTTACATTATCTTTTATATTTACTTATTTATTTACCTTTACTGTTGCTATTTATTTCTTCATGTGTGTTCACATAATGTCTAGTGTCCTTTCCTTTTAGTTTAAAGAACTGCTAATAGCACTTCCACCAGGGCAGATGTGCTAGCAATGAATTCTCTGTATTTTATTTTATTTTTCCAGGAATGTATGAATTTTTTCTTAACTTTTTAAGAATACTCTCACTAAATATAGAATTCTTAATTGACCATCTTTTCTTTCAGCACTTTGAACATTCTGCTTAGCTGCCTTCTGACTTGCATAGCTTCAGATAAAAAGTCACTGTTAATGTTAGTGAACATCTCATATATTTTTTTTTTCTTACTGTGCTGCTTTTAAGATTCTCTCTTTGTCTTTGACTTTCCAAAGTTTGACTATGCCATGTCTAAGTGTGCATCTCTTTGATTTTATCCTGACTTGAATTTGTTAAGCTTGGATGTATATATTAATTTTATAAAATGTATAATTAATTTGTAATTAAATTCATAAAGTTAGAAGTGTTTTCTAACACTACTTTCATATTGTTTTTGCTCCTTTCACTTTCTTATCCTTCTGAGACTCCCATTATGTTTATGTCAGTATCCTTGATAGTGTCCCATAAGACTATTCATTTTTCTTTTTTTTTATTCTTTTTTTCTATTCAATTATTGTGCTTTTAGCTCTAAAATTTCTATTTTGTTTTTTTTTATTAATAATCTCTATTTGCTAACATATCATCTAATATTTTCCTTCTCTTTACACATGAGTCCTTTAGTATTTTTTTAAATATATTTATAAGAGCTGATTTAAAGTCTTTGTCTAGGAAATCCAACATCTGAACTTCCTCAGAAAGTTTTTATTTACTGCTTTTTTTCATATGTATGGACCATATGTTCATTGTGTGTGTGTGTGTGTGTACATAATTTCTTTTTAAACTGGGCATTTTAAGTAACACATTGCGGCAACCCTGGACATTGGAATCACCTGTTCTCCAAGTGTGTGTATGTGTGTGTGTGTGTACCTCTGGGTTTACTACTTTTGCTCTTGTGACTATTGCTGTATTTTTGTTTTGTTTTGTTTTGGTACTTCCTACAACGTGCCACTCAATCTCTACTTACTAGTTTTGTGGTCAACTAATGATTGAACTGAGATTTCCTTAAAGACTGAATCAATAAAATTTTATTTACTCTTTGATAAGGGTCTCTTTGTGTATATCAGGATATGCTTGATCTAAAAATCTCAAATTGGCTCTACCTACATTGTAAGTTCAAAGCATTCACATCCCCTTCCCTTTTCTTTCGAATCATAGGTGGCAATGTACATACCTAAAAGTTTCAATAACAAATACTTAGAGTAGTGAAATGCTTTTGGCTCAGGAATCCCTTGAGAATCCTATGAAAACCATGTCTCATATTGCCAGAGAAATGCATATATGTCCATGATTTTGGCTATAATTTTTGAGGGCTTGATTAAATTTCTTGAGCAAGTTAAGAATTATAAACAACATATTTTTATAAATATGAAGATATATGGAGAAAGGGGAGAGATCAGGGAACTTTGATGCTCTATTTTCATAAAGGAGAAGATAAAAATATCCCCAGAGGGGAAATGACTTGCCTAATGTTAGATGGTAATAGACATGAGCCATATCCAGGTCTCCTAATTCCTAGGTCAAGATTTCCCTCACCAGATTTCCTTGAATCATAGAATGAGTGACAATTCTCTTTAGATTCTCCTGGATTTTTATAGGCCCTGAGTCCCGGACAAGCTCTTATTATTGTGGTTTCTCTAACTAGATCTGACACTCATGTCTAATGCCAAGGAGCTTTAGGAAAGGGAGATAGAGGGAAACCTGGCCTGTCATCCAGCATGTACTAACTAGATTTATATGGTTATACTGTGCCCAACATGATGAGAGGCATCAAGGGGTCACAGAGAAAGTCCAAGACATAAAACAGATAATCTAGCTGTGAAGACAGAACTAGGTCATAACACAATGCTGGAGCAACCCAGTGTGGAGTATAAACACTAGTCTGAGAGGAGAATGGAGAAGTTGGTGTAAGTATGAATATAAAAGCAAAGCTCCATGGAAGACAACAGAAAATTGAAAGATGGGTAGAAACTAAAGAAATGGAGGAAAGAATAGGAGGTATTTGTAGAGGGGAAGGGTAATAGGTACTATGTAAGAAAAGAGAGAAAAAAGGAAAGGAGTACAGTGAGAGGGAAATAGAGGACCAAGTCTGAATGGTCCTCTATTTCTGAGGGTTGTCAGTGGTTTTCTCATAAAAACTTCTATGGAGCCTCAACATGCAGCTGCAGCTTTGATGTCCCTGTTCCGGGGCCACCCTCAGAAGCTAACCATTTCATATGTCTATTTGACTCTTCACAGCTCCCTTTCACTGAAGGCCTGTACCACTTTTATCACAATGGTCTTGCAAAGGCCAGGAGAAAACGCAGCCTACACCACCAGCAGCTGCTGGAGAGAGACCCCAGGGTAAGTTTTCCTATCTTCCAATTTCTGCCACCAGATGCAGGCTCACTGGAATAGTATAAAGAGAGTAGGCAGGGAATTTTGAAGTAAAGACATTCAATGTATTGAGATGGGCCAATTGGATCCTTGGCAGAGTGGCACCAAGGACACTCTGCTCCTCTATCTTGTGTATTATAAATAAGCCCTTAATAGGACTGGGGGAAGAGTAACAAGGATACCATCCTTTACTGGCTGTCTTCTCCTGCATTATTCTGTGAGACTTTCTGATTGCCTGGGGAGATGTTTTGGCCTGTGATGGGTAGAAAGACACCAAACAGATTAGGGAGTCATTTTATATAAGATTTCTACTAGTGAATATCATGCTTTGGAGAAGTTGTCATGCCCCATATTAGGAATGGAGGAAAGGAGCTCACAACAATAGGCAGTGGGCTTCTCAGTATCCATGATGGTTGCAGTCATGGGAGCATCTCAGCTCCTCTTCTCACCTTGTATTTTCTCACACTGACTTAAATTATCACCATATTTCAATGGTCTTTTTAATGCTCATGTCCCTTATTTGTTTTAATTTCCAAACTTTACCTTATCCTTGGAATCCAGGTTTCATTTTCTATTTTTCTTAAAAGTTTAAATCCAACCTTCCTGCAACCAAACTTATCACCTTAACCAAAGTGGCAACTTTTTCAGTGTTTCCATTCTCTGTTTTCAGAATAGAAACTGGTCATCACTGAAGACTTTCTCTTCAAATTTGTGGGCATCCCATAGATTTACATACATATACAATTGGATAGATTCTAATTTTCCCTATGCAATTCACTAAGAGGAAAATTAACAATCCAGGCAAGCTGCTCTCTATGCATTGAAGATGCATAACCTCTTCAGCAGGACTCTTGAAGGAAAGTGATGTAAAGAGGGTCAGACGTTTGAGTTACAGATTTGCCCATGAGACTCCTTTTGAGCTTATGGAATTTGTAAATTCATTCTGGTGGGGCTTTTCATGTGAACATTTGACTGAGTTTAATTTGGGCTTTAATTAACAATGTAGATGAAACAGGGTTCCCAGCAGATCACCAACTAACAGGTCATAGGCAATTTCCCTTTAATTCCTCGAGTCAGGGAATCCCACATTCCCTGTAGTGGAAATGCTACTCTGAGAAGCCACTTTATCATCACTGTCAGACTAAGATTCAAGCTGCATGTGCTGCCAGCCGATGCCAGGCATTCTCAAAGTGTCTGTTGTAGAAGCTGGAACCACTATCTAAGGGGGAAGTTCTCTTTTCTGTGTTATAGTAGCCTTAGCCTGACTATAATGCAGTGCCTGGATGCCCTTGAGAAGCTCATGGACAAAGATTCTGTCTTTCTCATCTGTGAATCCAGAGTGGGCAACAGTAGTTAAAGACCACTCTGGTCCACTAGGACACTGGTTTTCGCTATACTGCATCTTGATCTTACCTTTTATGGCCAATTGTTTTTCTTTTATTTATATACTAGGGGCCTGGTGCACAAAAATTTGTGCATTCGGGAGGTCTCTCAGCCTGACCTGTGCCCTCTCACAGTCTGGGACCCCTCTGGGGATGTCCGACTGCTGGCGTGCCTGGCCAGCCTGGGTGAGGGGCTGATGGTTGTTTGCAGGCTGGCCAAGCCCCCAAATGGGATCCCTCATCCCATTGGGGTGTGGCCAGCCTGGGTGCAGGTCTGAGGGCCATTTTCAGACTTTCAGGCTGCCCATAGTCCATTCAGGGTTTGGGTCCCTACTGGGTTACCTGGCCAGCCTGTGTGAGGGGCTGATGGCTGTTTGCAGCCTGGCCAAGCCCCCCAGTGGCATCCCTCAGCCCATTGGGGTGTGGCCAGCATGGGTGACGGGCTGAGGGGTGTTTTCAGACTTTCAGACTGCCCACAGCTCCCATTGACCCAATGTCCCAGCAAGGCTGGCTGGAAGCAGGTTTCTGGGGTTTGTTTACCTTCTATAATTGATACACTGTTCCTGTAAGCCGAGGCCTAGCCAGGTAAGGAAACCTCTTCTCTGCTTCACCTCAAGGCTTCTGTAATTGAGACACTATTGCCCTTAGAAGTCAGGCCCGGCCTGCTGTTTGCTTCAGCTCCCGAGGCTTCTATGATTGAGACATTGTTGCAAATATGTTGTTGCTCGGAGCCAACAGAAGCCCAGGTGGTCCGCAAACAGTTTCACTCCTGCTGCAAAGGAAACTGCCTGTTTACCCAGCTCCGTGAGTGCCGGCCTCCATGTTGGCTGGGCTAATTTGCATACAGTCGCTCTGATTGGCTGGTGGGCGTGGCTTAGGCATCCCAAAGGGATGGTTAATTTGCATATTATGCTTTTATTAGATTCGATTTTCTTGTAAGTCCCATTGATTTCCCCTCTTCCGTGTCTAAAGATGTTGCACCAAAGTCACTAAGGGAGAAATACAGAAAAGAAACTGGAGCACAAGGAATGATGCTTGAAAGATTTGGGCTAGAAAAGAGAACTGAGGAAGAGTGAAACTAAGAAGTCACTGGTTCAGAGAAACTTCTTGGGATTGTTAGGCTAAGGTTTTCTTATTCTTGCACTTACTTGAAATGATCTTTGAAATGCTGATTCTTAAAGTGAGGAGTGATGTCTCAAAAAGAGAAGGAAATAAGATGGGTTGGGTAACAAGAAATGAAATCATGCACTCGTGGCTCTAATCATTTATTTTTCTCCTCAAAATATTATCTACTTTAACCAAAAGGGGCATAGATTCTACCTTCATTGCCATTATAAGGGTCGTGGTAGCCCTCTGCCTCTACCTGGTAGAGGTATTCATCTTCCCTGCCCATGAAGATTAACAAAAGATAGCAGGGAAACTAAAGATCATAAATCTCCTGCACCTTTTCTCTATCTTATTATTAAGGTTAAATGACAAGTCTGTTGTCAATAATAAAATCATTCCAGGAAAGAAATAAAGCATGACATTTCATAATTCTTTATATAAAAAAACAAACAAACTGCTAGTGATGGCTGCCTTGTTTTAAAATATTAGATTAAAGCCTGAGTCTTTCCTGCATGATATTCTTGTGGTCATCTAATTTTGGCATCAGCTGAGGGCAAAACATGGGAATGACTATTCTTTAACTATGAGCACTGCAAAAATAGCAACATGAGGATTCTAGGGGCTTACACACCTTAAACAAAAGGGCAGATGGATCGAGTGTTAGGATTCTCAAGCCCATTCAAACAGGTTGCCAACAACAACAAAAAAGTAAATAGAAATATATAGAGAAAGGGGGAAGAACAGGGTAGCCAGAAGGATTGTTGAGCCAGGCTTTTGTCCCTTGCAAAGCTATTGCAAGTCACATCTTATGACTCAGACATTAAAAGCAAGTTGTTCAATTGTTCTCTGAAACCTCTTGTCTTCTACACCTACAAACTTAAACATGTTTCTGGCCCCAGGTTCCTTTTTACCCCTGTCTCTGCGTTGCTTCCTGGCCTCTTTCACTGGCTGTCCTCCCATTTGTGAAGAAGAATGCAGAGCCCAAAGGAATCATGCACATAGTGCAGGAGGCTTGAGCTGCTACAGGCTCTCAGGGATGAGCCCACCCACCTAGCTATGTAGCCAAAGAAAACACCAAGGTCTGCTCCCAACCCAAGAAATAGGCAAGACAAAGATAGAGAACAAAATTTGGTTTTGGTTTTGCTCTAACTTTAGAATAGAAATTCCAAGGATGTTTGTCCCTCACTTAGCAACTGATTTTTATCTTAAAGGAAAACAGTAGAAAGAGTAGAAAAGGATCACAAGTGCTTTTTGTCTAGGCCAATAAAGTATTGCTTTCAATATGTCTATATTTGCTCATCAGTATACAGGGCAGTGTTAAGAAAATAGAGCCTATAGACTGTTTCAAAAGTGTTCTTGCCTTACATTTCTTTCTGCTAAAAGGATTAGCCGAATGTTGAAAAGCATCACTTAGATGCTAAAAAGCAAAAGTTGTGTCTTTTTTTTTTCTGGATATTTTGGTATGCTGCAGTTTTGAGTACATAGTAGATTAATAATTTTTCTTTGGGGTTTTAATCCATGAAGTAGTATTGTTTTTTTCTCATCTCATTTTTAAAATATTTTTATTGATTTTTTGAGAGGAAGGAAGAGGGAGAGAGAAATAGAAACATCAATAATGAGAGAGAATTATGGATCAGCTGCCTCTGGCACGCCCCACACTGAGGATCAAGCCTGCAGCCGGGGCATGTGCCCTGACCAGGAATTGAACTGTAACCTCCTGATTCATGGGTCAATGGGTAACTACTGATCCATGCCAGCCAGGCACTCATCAGATATTTTAACCCTATTCTAAAATGTGCATCCATTAAGAAACAGAAGTATAGCTTCTTCTTGTTTCCTCACCTCAAGAATCTGTAAGCAGCAAACACACAGTTTTAGAATGTGCAGTGTGTCTCAAGCTCCAAGAGGAAAGCTGCTTTACAAAAAATCAACTATAAATGCAAGGGAATACACATATGATGAAATCCATTAGGAAGGCGTTTGGGCTCATACCCCTCTACTCCCAGCCAGCCAAACAGTTACTCCCTGCCCATGAGTGAGGAGAAAGCAGTCCTCCAATGACCAGGCTTACGACATTTCTGCAGGAACCAGGCCACTGAGTCAGAAGAGAGCAGAAGGATCACTCCAGGGCTTCCTTTCACTTTTATTTGATAACAACTGCAAGAATGTGAATGGATGTTGAAAGCTGCTGTTTTAGTTTGGGTTCCTGCAAAAAGCAAATCTGAGACAAGGACTTGGAAAATGATCATTTATTTGGGAGGTAAATTCCAAGAGGAAGAATGAAATGGGAAATGAACATGAGGAAAGTAAATAGAGGATGATTTTTTTTAGCAGTTTTCCACTGTAGACACCTGAGGTTCAGCCCCACTAGGGACTCTCTGAAGGTGTCATGTGTGTGTGTGTATATGTGTGTGTGTGTGTGTGTGTATAGAATGTGCTTAAGAGTTGTTCCATGAGGAGCAAAGTTGCTGGATGACTAATCTACTGGCTCTGTTTCCCCTTTTTGCATTGACTTGGATGTTAAATCACTGTCACTTTTGGGTTGCCCTATGCATAGGCGAATAAATCTCAAGATGCTGGAGAAAGCCCTCAAGTGGAGAGGCAGAGATGGTGATGCTTGATATGAGAAGCTGTCAGCAGTGACAGGTGAACTCAGAAAGGGGCTGAGAAAATATGGGGATGCCAACAACTATTGCTACAAATCCTACAACCCAATTCTATTCTAAGGATTTATCATGCATCTTATTAAACCTCAAATGTCTTCTGTGAATTAAGTGCTGTCAGATTTCCAATTGATAGGTGAGGAAATGGGAACTTAGAGAGCCTCTTGATTTATGGAAAGTCTGTAAGCAGTCTTCAGCACTGCACAGTGCTGCTCTGCCATTGATTTGAATTTCATAAATAAATTTTCCCTGTTCCTCTGCACAAATAAAATTACAAAACAGGAAGAATCCAAAGGAAACATCGATTCAGCCTTTTTTCTTAAAGCTTTAAAATACAATTTTACCATTGAGACAAAATAACCTAGAGAGGGTAAGTGGCTTCTCTGGGGTCTCACAGCCATAATTGATGGGGAGGACAGAATGAAATCTTGACCACTCTCAATACTATAGCTGACTTAAATAAAAAGTTTAATGAGATTTGATATTGCTTATGAATTTGTGATTCTTTAAAATTTATTCTTGCTAATTAGTAATTGGATTCTCTAAATCAAAAATAGCTTAGTGAAAAAAAAAGAAGTTATATCATCAATTTATGTAACTTTATGTGAATTCAATGAATTCAGCTATAATAAAAAAGTAAAAAAGGAGAGTGAAATAATAACAAGGGTGGGTACTTCTGCTCAGTATTATGCTCAACTAGCTTATGCCCTGCAGTGGTTGTGAAGGACTAGAGTCAGCTGAGTACCAAGCTGGCTTCATTTTCCTCATGATTCCCATAGTGAAAGCATTTCGCCTCTGAGGGTGAGAGACTCTAGCATTTAAAGTAACACTTTTGACATAAAAATATGCCCTAAGCACAAGCAAACTTCATCTGATGTGTAACAATGCAACAAGACCAGATTCTTTGTGGAAGGGATATTCCACACACTTTGATGTATTGAGATACCACATATCAATTTCTAACTTTTCTCAGAAATTTTCAAAGCCAATTTTGGCCATGCAGTTTCCACTGTGCCGACTTCAGAAGTGGATCCCTCCAGTGTGATTCCTCTATGGAAAAGGAGACAAAGATGGTGTCTTAGCTTGTATTTCCTGGAAACAGACTCTGAGACAGGGGCTTGCTTGCATGTATAAAAGATACTGAAAAATGCTATTTGCATAGGTGGCTATGGCTCCTTCAAATCCCTCCCGTGTCTCACATTTCTCTGCTTCCTCTTCTGCTTATGGTCTCATGTGACTTCATTGGGCCCACCCAGCATAACCTCCCTCTCTTGAAGTCAGTAGATTAGTAACCTTAATTAGGTCTGCAAGGTCCCTTTTACCAGTGATGTAACATAACTGTGAAAATAACATCAGGGGCTAAATACCAGGGAGTCAAAATTCTGCCCTAAGCCTTGACCTTTCTGGAAGAGTTAGTATGCCTTCCAGGTGAGCAGCTCTCTCTAGGCCCTCCTCCAGGGATTGCTTTTCGCTCAGAAGGAAACATAAATTTGCAAACCCATAAACTTGGCCATGCTTTGAGACCAAATGGTGAAGTCAAGAGAACCATGTGTAGCACATTCTGACTTAGCTTCCAGCTGGTGACCAAATTCATTTTCTAGATAGAACCTCCTGGAGGGATGGGCTCAGCAGGTGAAAACTTCCCGGGAGTTATAATACATTTTGAGAGTGACTTACCAGCATTGGGAGAAGGAGAAATGTGTTGCGGGAGGAAGCGAGGGAAGGGTGAATTCAGTCATGCTCCAGCCTGTGGGGGAAGCTAATCTGCTCTAATCTGTTGGTTTTATTATGCAGGAGAGAGCGACTTTCAGTATCTCCTGTGGGCATCACAGATGTGTTTGGCTTCCTGCCTCAAAGAGCTGCTGCTAGTGCTATAATTAACTATTTGTGGGGAAAAGGGAAGAATTATTTACTATGGATTCAGAAAGGCACAGGGAAAGCTGCTAATGAGCAAGCCTGGCTTTTTCTAGATGTCGTGGGCACATTTTTTAATAATTACTATTGTTCATGCTACCGCGCTGACTACAAGAAATAGGAACATTCTGAGAGACACCATTCCAGCAAGCACAGAGATCTCTGAGGAGTTTTAGCTTCCTTTGGGAGAATTCTAACAAGCCCTAATGCAGAGAAAAACAACACAGAGACGAGAAAGTGGTTCTGTATCATCTTTATAAGCCACAAGATGAAGACTCTCAAATTATGAGCTGGCAAACTCTCAGGGCTTCCTAAAATCTTAATGTTTATGTGGCAAATATTTCCCTGATCTGCCTTACCGTAGTCTCCAAGGTACTTCCACAATCTTCTCCAAGATGCAAAAGGAAATATCTTTAAATATCTAAAAATCTTTTATTAAATATCCTAAAAATAAAAATTTTGTGTATTCTTCTTAAACTCATAATACAAGGGTAGACAAAAGTAGGTTTACAGTAGTGAATATGTAAAAGTTTATTCTTGCATTATTTATTTATTTATTTATTTATTTATTACTTTATCATTTATTTGTATTATTTCCATATGAACAACTGTAAACCTAGTTTGGTCAACCTTTATATAACTCTTTTATTTAGTCACTTGCTAGCAAACCATATAGTTATTCAGTATTTACAGAGATCAACTATATGTTAAGCACTGTTCTAGGTACTGGGACACGACAGGGAACAAAACAATGTACTCATCCCAAGAAAGTTATATAGTAGTGGGAATAAAGGACAAGAACAAAAGTGGGATGAATGAAGCAACATTAAAACCGGTGGTTAAACATTATAAACTGGTGAACAAAAATAGATTCAGAGGCAGAGCAACATCAAACAGACTGTCAAATTACAGCAACAAGGACAGGGACGTTGGGGGGGGGGGGGTAACAGATCAGCCAAGGGACTTTTGTGTGAGCATTTAAGCATAACCAATGGACACAAAACACTGGGGGGTAGGGGAGGCTGGGGAAAGGGCAGGGGGAAAAAGAGATATATGTACTAATCTTTGTAAAGCTTTATGTAATTTTTAAAAATGTATAAAAAAAATGGTAGTTAAAGTGTAAGGAAGACGAGGGCCAAGGAAGGGAAGTTTCTGTTTTTTGTGTTGTTGTTTTTTTCAAATATGTTTACTGATTTTTTACAGAGAGGAAGGGAGAGGGATAGAGAGTTAGAAACATCGATGAGAGAGAAACATCGATCAGCTGCCTCCTGCACACCTCCCACTGGGGATGTGCCGGCAACCAAGGCACATGCCCTTGACAAGAATCGAACCTGGGACCTTTCAGTCCGCAGGCTGGCGGACACTATTCACTGAGCCAAACCGGTTAGGGCAGAAGTTTCTGTTTTATAAACAGCACCCAGGGTGGTTACTTTGATCAGGTGACATTTAAATGTAGACCTGAAGAAGGTAAGAAAGGTATCCAGTTTTAGCTGGTTTGACTCAGTGGATAGAGCATCGGCCCAAGGACTGAAGGGTCCTGGGTTCAGTTCTAGACAAGAGAAGGTACTTCGGTTGCAGGCTCCATCCCCGGCCCAGGTCAGTGCACATGTAGGAGGCAACATATCTATGTGTCTCTTTCACACCAATCTTTCTTGCTCACTGTCTCTCCCCCTCCCTTCCACTCTCTCTAAAAGTCAATGAAAAAAATATTCCCAGGTAAAGATTAACAAACAGAAATAAAGAAAGGTATCTATGTAGCTATCTGGAGAAAGGACATTTCCAGCAGAGGAACCAACAAGGGTCAAGGCCTGGTGTCCAAGGGACACTTGATGTGTTATAGGAAGAGCAAGAATGCCAGTAAGACTGAGAAGATGTGAGCTGGAAAGAATGAGGAAAGAAATAAGGTCAGAGACGAGCAGGAGAGCAAGACCACAGAGAACATTATAAATCAGGGTAAGAACTTTAGAGAAACTCTGAATGAGATGGGATTTCTTTGCCTCAGTATCAATAATAGATTATGCAGTGGGTGTGGGGGATACAACTAGAAATCAGGGAGATCAGTGCAAGGTAACTGCACATTCCAAGAGATAGGCCAGGGTAGAAGTTGGTGGAAGTGGTGAGAAACAAGTCAGATTCAGGGATCTATTGTAAAGAAATAGCCTTCAGATCTGCTGATTCATTAGCTATGGGTTAGCTAAGGAATGGGAGAGAAAGAAAGAGGGCAATGGTGTCCTCCAAAGTTGTTGGTCTGAATTACTGCAGCACGGAGTTAGCATTTATGTAGATGGGCAAAATAAGGGTAGAGGCAAGTTAATGGGGAGTGAGTAGGAAATCAAAAGTTTAGTTTTAAGCATGTAACATTTGAGATTTGCATTGAGTATCTAAAGTTGAGTATCTAAAATGAGCAAATGGACTTCCAAGATCTTGGATAGATTTTGAGTTGGAGACATACATTGGGGTCACACACATGTTGATAGCACTCAATTCCGTGAGACTAATTGAGATCGTCTAAGAAATGAGTGTCGATAGGGAAGACCAGTGCACAAATTTTTGTGCACCGGGCTCCTAGTACATAAATAAAATAATGTTTCTTCAGTCTTTCCCTGTCTAACGTATTTTTTCCTCAGAGTATTGAAATTCATGGTGCACACATGAGCTCATGAAATTGAAATGGTGGCATGTATTTTATCTCAACCCGACACTGCCATGTTTGGGCTGGGTGGTGTGCTTTAAAGCAGGGAGTCACATTGGACACAGAATGAATGAGAGTCAAGCTCTTAAGGCCTCAAGTCCAATGAGGCAATATCTCAAAGACAAGACCTGGTTCTCAGAGCTGTTGGGCAAAGTCACTGGGAAACAGCCTCTGTTTGACATAGCAAGAGGAGAATGTGAGTTGGGCACTTCATTTTAACTGTAAGAGACTACAATAGTCATGAGAAAGATCAAGTTTGACTGTAAAGCAGAGGAAAGAACCTTAATCTCCAAGTAAGAAAAATAAATATGCAAGCTGTGTGGATTCAATCCTGACCACGTTTTCATGGATTTCAAAAAGATAGAGTTCTTAAAATAATTTCCTGTTCATTCAAATTCATTCTGCAGAGTAGTTTCTCACTTCTTAAGCCACTGTTCCAAAATGAATTTTTATTCAATTCTTACCTGAAGAAGACTATCAAGGTTTCTTAATGATGACATAACTATATGGTTAAGATATGTATTTTTATCAACTACTTAATTTTCCTAAGATAATATTTAGTGAGCAAAGTTACATTAACATATGCCACAGAAAGGTTGTTGTTGTTTTTAAAGCCACTCTTTAAAAAACTCACTTGGATATTTTTAATTGTTTTAGCCATTTTCCCTTTATGAGGCCCAATGATATTTTTGTGATCACATTTCCATCTACAAACAGGCTTTGTGTTCTTAAATCCAAGCCAATGGAATTTTGAAAATGAGTAAAATTGAATTCTTACCATTTCATCATTTCAAACGCTTGTGGATTGAAGAGAGAATAGAAGTGAAGCCAGATCTAGAAACAAGTAAATAGCAGTTAGACAAAGAGATTCTTCTCTCAATAACAACCCAATTTCTGGTATTTATCTAATTGGTTTCCCATTAACTGTACCGAAAATATTATGTTTTCTATCTACTCTATGGCAAGTATGTCCTATGTAGCAATAAAGAACTTAC
>PVJC01034055.1:0-19226 GCA_004026665.1 Murina feae
GACCTTCAATTCTGAATGATAGCTTTGCTGGGTAAAGTAATCTTGGCTGTAGGTTCTTGCTATTCATCACATTGAATATTTCTTGCCACTCCCTTCTGGCCTGCAAAGTTTCTGTTGAGAAATCGGCTGACAGACGTATGGGTTCCCCCTTGTAGGTAACTGACTGCTTTTCTCTTGTTACTTTTAAAATTCTCTCCTTGTCTTTTGCTCTTGGCATTTTAATTATGATGTGTCTTGGTGTGGTCCTTTTTGGATTCCTTTTGTTTGGGATTCTCTGTGCTTCCTGGACTTGGAAGTCTATTTATTTTACCAGGTAGGGGAAGTTTTCTGACATTATTTCTTCAAATATGTTTTCAATATCTTGATCTCTTTCTTCTTCTGGCACCCCTATAATTCTGATGTTGGTACGCTTGAATTGTCCTAGAGGCTCCTTACACTGTCTTCATATTTTTGGATTCTTTTTTCTTTTTGCTTATCCATTTGGGTATTTTTGTTTCTTCATATTTCAATGCTTTGACTTGATTCTTGTGTTCCTCTAATCTGTTGTTGGATCTCTGTATAATATTCTTTATTTCAGTCAGTGTATGCTTAATTTCTAGTTGGTCCTTTTTCATATCCTTGAGGGTCTCATTAGATTTATTGAGGGTCTCACTAAATTTATTGGCAGTTTCTAGAAAATTCTTGAAAAATCATAAAACAGTGGTTTTGAATGTTCTATATTTTCTACATGCAAATCGATGAGGGTTTTCTTTTTTGTTCCTGATTAACTGAAGGAGAGTTAAGGTGCCACTGGTGGCATGGGGCAGGAAACATGGCAGATGATAAATTCCCTCTCTCTCTCTCTCTCTCTCTCTCACACACACACACACACACAAAAGGCAAATGCCCAACCAGAAAAAAAGTGGCCACACTTGACAGCGAAAGAGTCAACATCCTTAACATAAAAAGAATTCTTGAAGATATTAAAAAATAAACACCCCGAAAACCAGGGTCTTTGTTTTACTGCTTTTAAAACATGGTGTGAACTCGAAATTGTCAGATAAATTAATTTCTAAAAGAGAACTCCCTGCTGCACAATATTGTGAATGTACTACATGCCACTGAAGTTTACACTTTAAAAAAGTTTGAATTAACGTGGTGAATTTCATGTTACGTGAATTTTACCTCCGTTTAAACAGTATTTTTAAAGGGAAAAAGTGTGTAAAGGACATAAGCAAGCAACTCACAAGAGAGGATCTGTAAAGAGCTCAAGTCTATTTCCAAAGTGCGAACTGGTCTCAGCTTCCTCAGAGAGGCTGCTAGACGGCCTGGGTCGTAGGGTCCTTCTGCTGTGTTTCCAGGAAAGGAGTGCCCTAAGCTTCCCCTTCCTCCTCTCAGCAGCCCGGGCATCACTGCTCCTCCTCGAGGCGGTAATTTCCTCTTATTGTCCTTTATTACTTGTCAGTGGGGACGACTCTCTTGTCCCCACAGTGTCTCCATTGGCCAGTGCGGCACTCATAAATATTTGTTGAATGGATATATTAAAAAAAAACATTTTCGGTGCTAACTGGTTTGGCTCAGTGGATAGAGCGTTGGCCTGCGGACTCAAGGGTCCCAGGTTCGATTTCGGTCAAGGGCATGGACTTTGGTTGCGGGCACATCCTCAGTAGGGAGTGTGCAGGAGGCAGCTGATCGATGTTTCTCTCTCATTGATGTTTCTAACTCTCTATCCCTCTCCCTTCCTCTCTGTAAAAAATCCATTAAAAAAAACACACACACATTTTTGGCGCGGCTGGTGTGGCTCCATGATTGAGCGTCGACCTACGAACCAGGAGGTCACGGTTCGATTCCCGGTCAGGGCACAGGCCTGGGTTGTGACTTGATACCCAGTGTGGGGTGTGCAGGAGGCAGCCGATCCATGATTCTCTCTCCTCATTGATGTTTCTATTTCTCTCTCCCTCTTCCTTCCTCTCTGAAATCAATACAAATATATTTAAGAAGAAGGAGAAGGAGAAGGAGAAGAAAAAGAGGAAAGCCCAGAGTATTTTTTTCTGGCAGCTGGACCTTTCTGAGTAAGCAAGTAGCATATTGTAGTACCAGGTGATTCCCAAGCCCTTGGAGGTGGGGGTGGGACTGGGATGGAGAGGGGGAGGGTGGGGGAAGTGGAGGGAAGCAGTGGGTGAGGAGGGGGAGAGGAAAGGAAGAAGGAAGGAAGGAGTGGGTGGGGTGGCAGGTTACAGGGGATTCTGGAGGCACCAGCCCAGGGGGCACTCCTGGCACAGGGTGGCTCTCAGCCTTCACCGCAGGCACAGGAACCCCGCTTTTCTGCCCAGGGCTTGTGTTCCGGAAGAAACACATACTGGGCCTTGCACCCTGGGAACCAGCTGGGATCTCCCATCTGCACCTCTCTTCCTCTCTCTAGGGTCCGTTTCCTCACCCATAAAATGACAGAGCCGCCCTAGATCGAGGCCTCAAAACGCCAGGGCCTCCAGGGCTCAGGGTCGCTTGGTGAGTGTGTGGGCCTAGGGGGCATCGGGGGCTGAGGAAGTCGGCACCGCAAAGGGGCGGCCAGAGTCCAGCCGTCGCCGCCATGGGAGTGTGGGCCCCGTATTGTCAGGTCTTCCCATTTTCCACAAGCATCTAGGAATCTGGGAAACCTCCCGTATTTAAATGTTTAGCAACCAGTCCAGACTTTTTAATAAACGTTGTGCCGGTCAAATGGACAAGCCAGGGGGCCCAGTTTACCATCCCTGGAATGGCTCCTCTCAGGGGAGCGCTCTGACCCACATTTGCCCTTTTATGTGCTTGGAAATTGCCCCCAGGAATCCCGGGTGGGCCTTTCTCTGCCGATGGGATATAATGTATGACCTTGGGCAGTGAGGTCAAATGCACTGAGCCTGCAGGCTGTACCCCCAACCACAGAAGCACTCCAAGATGGGGCCGGGGCCTCAGAACCAGTCCCTGGTAGCCTCCCAGAAACTCAGAGAGTTTTCCTAGAAATTCCTAGAAACCCCTGCAGAGCCCCTCACCCTTGGCAGGCTCACCTGGCCCACTGGACCCCAGGTGGTAGACAAACAGACTGTGGTAAATCAGAACCTGGGCTCACGGGAAGTAAGTCCAGACAGAGCTTTAGGTATCAGCTAGTTCCATTCCTTCATTTCACAGACCTAGACTGCAAGCACTCTGCCCCCAATCCAGGGAGACCCTGGTCTCTGCTAAAGGGCACTGAGGAACCGAGCAGGCCTGAGTTCAAATCCTGCCTGTGCACTTGCCAGCTCCTGAGGTTAACCCTTTCTCTGGATAAAGAAATCCGTTCCCTAGTCCACTTTTGCATCCTGCCTCTACACCTTGGCTGCACTTCCTTCATTAGGAATTCCCCTTTCCCTACATTTTTCTCTCCTAAAAAACATCCTGCTCATTTTCAATAGTCAGCTCAGATTTCAACTCCTCTGAATGCCACTAACCATTTGAATAGGTAATACAGCCACAAACACATTCAAAGTCCAAGTGGAATGAAGTCTCTCTTGATCTCGAGCTGGTCTTTACCCCCAAATCTTTGACCTCTCCCTCCATTAACCTGACTCAGTGTCCAGCATGGGGTCTTGAAATGAATGGGGAGTGGCTGTCTGATTCATTTCTGGGCCCTGGCCGGTAGAGTATCATCCTCATATGCCAAGGTTGTGGGTTTGATCCCTGATCATGACACAAGAATCAACCAATGATGTTTCTCTCTCTCTCTCTCTCTCTCTCTCTCTCTCTCTCTCTTGCTCTTGCTCTCGCTCTCTCTCTAAAATGAATACATAATTCCAAATCTGGAAGAATAAGAGAGATTGCAAGGCAGAAAGTAAGTTGGAGAAGAATGTTCTAGGCAAAATAAACAGCTGTGCTGCCCTGCCCAATTTGGCTCAGTGCATAGAGCATTGGCCTGCGGACTCAAGGGTCCCAGATTCCATTCCAGTCACGGTTATGTACCTGGGTTGTGGGCACATCCCCAGTGGGGAGTGTGCAGGAAGCAGCTGATCAATGTTTCTTTCTCATCGATGTTTCTAACTCTCTATTCCTCTTCCCTTGTCTTTGTAAAAAAATCAATAAAATATATTTAAAAATAAATCTTAACTAATAAAAGTGAAATATTAAAATTAACCGTTTCTTCGGGACGGGGTAAGCCATGCCCACCAGCCAATCAGAATGGCTGTATGCAAATTAGCTCAGGCAAGATGGCGGCTGGCAGCCCTGGAGGCCAGTGCAGTGCCAGTGGCAGGGTGAGCAAGATGTGGGGTGGGCAGGAGGGAGATGGCATGGTGGCGGTTGGTGTCCGGGTGGGGAACGATTGGCGGGGGTGGCGGGTGGTGTGGGGGTGGGGAGAGATCGGTGGGGTGGCGGGTGATGTGTGTGGGTTGAGATGTGTGGGTGGCAGGTTGTGCCAGTACAGGCTGGGCTGAGGGACCCCCGAGTGCACAAATTTTTGTGCACCGGGCCCCTAGTAAATAAATAAAATGAATACATAAAAAATATTCATGTCTTGGATGAAACACTATGCAGCCATTTAAAATGAAGTGGAATAATTTTGGAAAATATTCACCAATTGTTGAGTTAAAGAGTAGAGATCCTACTCCATACAAAACAGTAGGATCCTAATTTTATCAGTAAAAAAGAAAGCACACATAGAAAAAATATTTGAGGAATTACAGTAAAACCTTAGTAACTTTTGCGTGAATTTTTACCTACTTCTTGCGTTATTCTTCATTTTCATGATTTTCTACACAGCTGCCTGTTCACTTTGTAGTCGTTATAAAATAAATTCTTTACGCGGTTGAACTTATACTCGTGGACCACCCAACAAGTCTGGGTGGTCAGAAAAGCGAGGACTGTTACCCCCATTTTAAAGATGCTCAGACTGAGGTTAGAGGAGGGTTTAGTCTTGAAGCTAAAGCATGGAGCCAAGACTTTTCCAAGGCTTGTTCTTTGCTTTCTTAGGGGAAACCCCCTGTCACTTCCTGCATGCTCCGGGCCGAGCACATGTGGCATCTAAGGATTGGGCAAGGCGCAGACAAGCCAGCGACGACAGACATGAAGAGTCATCTGGAGTAGGGCTGGGGGAGCTTCGTCCAGTGTCGACTTCCATATACATACGGGCGTATGTTGTCTTAGTCAAAGCTCTTTGCAAAGATCTATTCAAACTAGCTTAAGGGAAGAGAATAGCAATTTACCGGAAGGATGCTGTCTCATCTCACTGAACCCAAAAGTAATGGGACCTCAGGAGGCCTAGGGGAGAGTCTGGAGGCCTGAGACTTGGTTAGAGCTCTTCTGGCTACAAATAACAAAGTGAACTCAAGCTCTGTCAATAAAAAGGAACTTTATTTGAACCCTGGCCTGTTTGGCTCAGTGGATAGAGTGTCAGCCTGCCAACCAAAGGGTCCTGGGTTCGATTCCGGTCAAGGCATGTACCTTGGTTGCAGGCTCCTCCCCAGCCCCGGCCCTGGTTGGGCGCATGTAGGAGGCAACCAATGGATGTGTTTCTCTCTGTCTTTCCCTCTTCCACTTTCTCTAAATATCAGTGAGAAAATACCCTTGGGTGAGGATTAAAAACAAAAAACAAAGAACTTTATTTGAAAGACACAACAGTGTCCTCTGGAACCCACAAGCAGCACTGGCTTTCTCTATGTACCCAGGCATGGGGCAGAAGATGGCTAAATCACGGACCCTACATTTTGTCGCATTTCTCATTCACCCTAGAAATCCGTTGGAACTGCCGAGCCCCAAGGCTGAAACTTTCAGAGAAGAAATTGGATGAGCCCAATTCAGGTCCCTTATTTTTTTTACAAATATTTTTATTGATTTCAGAGAGGAAGGGGGAGGGAGAGAGAGATAGAAACATCAATGCTGAGAGAGAATCATGGATCAGCTTCCTCCTGCACATCCCCCTCCCCCCACATAGAATCGAGCCCACAACCTGGCGTGGTCCCTGACTGGGAATTGAACCGTGACCTCCTGGTTCATAGGTGGATGCTCAACCACTGAGCCACACGGGCCAGGCTCAACTCAAGTCCCTTATAAACCCTGGTACCATCCCCCATGTCCAGGAGAAAGGAAGGGGTCCTGTCTTACCACATGGCTGCCCCAAGCCACACATATGGGGAGAGAGCAGTTCTCAGAAAATGGATTGTTACGAACTGGGCAGATACCTCACAAGATGAGGGCTCTTCCTGATGCAATTACATGTCATGACTGCTCAGCTTATAAATGAGGGACTCAGCTTTACTGTCTCGCACTGAAGCCCCAGAAAACCTGGGGTGTCTTTTTTTTTCTTTTAAGGACATCAGGATTTAGAAACCTTTACGCACACTGACTAATTCAATTTGGCCAGCATATCGAGCAATTGCCTTGAGCTGTGCCAGGCCCTGACTGTCCAGAGATGATCAGATATCATGCCTGCTCAGTAGATTCCCAGCCACCCCTGCCCCCAATATTGTATTTCTATCAATCAAGTTCATTTAGAAATCTGTTATTTCTGACACAGCCTGCCTTGGAACTCCCATCTGACCGCATTAGGAGACACTACATTGCAGGAATTCATCTGAGTGTTGAGATCACAGGAACTAAGGATGTATTTGCTCTCCTTACTCCGAGTAATTGTTTTTTTTTTTGTTTTTTTTTTAAGACAAAAATATTATAGAAGGCCATGGACAGTGGTGGTATAGAGGATTTCCCAAGCCGTCTCCAAGCCTGTCCTTCTGGGGTGGAATCGGGGCCAGACACACTTGTGATGCTCTCGAGGGTCTGCCCCTGGCTTGTCGTGTTGTAAACAGTTCTGCTGAAGACACAGAGGCACACGTTCGACACGGATCCAAGTTCCGGTTCTTCCATTTCTTGGCCGGGTCCCTGTGGATGGTGCACCTCCCCTCTCTCTCTCTCTGAGCCTCAGTCACGGCCTCCCCGTGGAAAGGACACAGACACGCAGATGAGAACTCTTCCTTCTGGGAGGAGTGGGAGACTTCAGTGAGCAGCAAAAGAACGTTCTTCACCCTTGATTTCATCAGAGAGTACATATTGTTCTTTGAATTCATTAGAGAGTTAACTGCAAGAGCCTGTGTTTCTCTTGGTTTTTAAAACACGTTGGAAAAAGTTTGAGCAGCCCTAACCTGGTAGCCCTGGCCAGTGTGTATCTCAGTGTGGCCAGTGTTTCTCAGGGATTAGAGCATCAGACTGCGCACCGAAGGGTCTTGGGTTCAATTCCTGGTCAAGGGCAAGTACCTGTGTTTTGGGTTCGCTCCTCACCCCCTGTCGGGGTGTACGTAGGAAGCAACCAATTGATGTGTCTCTCTCACATCGATGTTTCTCTCTCCCTCCCTCCCTCCCTTTTACTCTCTCCGAAAAGCAATGGAAAAGATATCCTCAGGTGAGGATAAAAACGAACGAATGAATGATTTAAAAATATTTATCTGTATACTTACCACTTCCAGTGCGCTTCATTCCTTACTGCAGATCTGAGTTCCACCTGGTATCATTTCCCTTGAGCTGGAGAGTTTCCTTTTAGCATTTCTTATGGCTGGCAATGAATTCTCTTTAACTTTCGTTTTTCTGAACATGTCTTTAGCTCACTCTCATTTTCTAAGGATATTTTTTGCTGGAGAGAATTCTGGATCGACACTTTCTCTGTTTCAGCACTTTATCTCCCCCCCCCCAACCCCTGCCCCTACCCCACCCGTACTTTCATGATTTTGCTTCTACTTTCCCCCCCCCGCCTCCCCCCCCTATGTAAATATCTTATTTTTCTCTGGCTGCTGTTTAGATTGTCTCTTTATTCATGATTTCTAGCACTTTGAATATGATGTTCCTGGGTATGTGTGTTTGTATTTATCCTACTAGATATTTGTTGAGCTTTTTGGATCTGTAGGATGATGTTTTCTGCAAAATGACAGTAATTTGGGAACATTTGGCCCTTCTTTCTTCACATCCTTTTTCTGCCCCATTATCTTTTCTCTCCTTCTGGGCTCCCGTTACAGGTATGTTACAGTTTGATATTGTCCCACGGGACACGACGACTCTGTCCATCCCCTCCCCCCCCCCCCGTTTTTTTTCTCTTTATTTTTTCCAATTTAGATCATTTGTATTGAATCTTCACATTTATTTAAACTTTATGCTGCACTCTGAAATCTTTTGTTAACTTTACATGGTGAATTTTTCATTTCAGATACTGTGCTTATCTGTTCTATAAATCCCATTTAAAAATTTTTTTCATTTCTCTGCGGAGATATTTTCTCATTGCGTCTATTTTTTCCTTTAAATCCTTGAACAAGTTTGTGGTGGTTGGGTTAAATCCTTTTCGGCTAATACAAACATCTAGATCCTCTTAACTTTTTCTCTGGACCGTGTATCTCATTTTCCTTCATCTTTGCACATGAGTAATTTCTTGTGGTATGTAGACTTGAATGACACATAGGAGCGAGTCTAGATTTCATGGCATGCTTTTCAAGGGTTTTGAAGTGTGTTTTTCTGGTGTGTTTTTCTTCCTGGAAGGTGGTTAAATTACTGGTAAAGCCTGTTCCTATCCGGTTTGGTTTTAAGTTTTGTTTAGGAGGATCTCTGTTGGTTTTGTCTTTTAGTCCTAGGGGCTGGCCCTTATGCTAGGACTTAGTCTCCACTGAATGCCCAAAATGTGTAGCATGTCCACTATGGCTGGGCTTGAACTCCAACGTGTTCCAACCCTGAGCAAACTCTCTTTCTGTTCAGCTCTCAGCCTTGAGCCGTTGTTCCGTGCTAAGCCTCACGGAGTCTCACTCGGTACACACACAGCCCACAGCCCAGACTTCTTTGACCAAAGAGACTCAGAGAAATTCCTGTGTAGGGACTTCTGCCTCCTCCCAGCTCCCCTTGTGCCGCTCCCTCCTCTTCTGAACCCTGACCTGCAAATTCCTGCTGCTTCAGCAGCCTCAAACATGGATTTCTGCCCCTTCAGCGCAGGACTACTCCTTTGCTTGGGATCCACTGCAGCTGGGAGACTGTACACAGGCAGAAAGCCAGCACAAACACGGAGCTCATCTTGTCTACTTCCCTTTTCTCAAGGATCAGAGTCTATGTTGCCTATTTTTCCAATGCCTGAAAGCAATGGCTTCTGATTTATTTATTTATTTATGTATTAGCTATTTAGAATTAGAGGGTTGGTTTGTCATTATTTGAAGTCCTACTTTCTCATTTTGTAAACATCTTTTTAGAAGTATAATTGACATATAATACACTGTATGTATTTGAAGCATACACTTGATAAGTTTTGATTTATGCACATACCCATGGAACCCTCATGACAATGAGGAAATGAAGGCGACAAACACATCTATCACCCTCAATGAAAGCTCTTCTTTAAAATTGAAGACATCTCCGCTGTAAACCGTCTGAACCTTGTGCCTTCTAAAATGATTGATACCGCCAGGCCGGTGGGACTCAGTGGCTGAGCATCGACCTGTGGACCAGGAGGTCACCGTTCGATTCCCAGTCAGGTCATCTGCCCAGGTTTCAGGCTTGATCTCAAGTAGGTGGCATGCAGGAGGCAGCTGATGGATGATTCTCTCTCATCATTGATGTTTCTCTCTCTCTCTCCCTCTCCCTTTCTCTCTGAAATCAATAAAAATATATTAAAAACAGACAAACAGACAAAAAAAAAAATAATAACCCCATATCCAAGGCCTGTGCCCTGACCAGGAATCGAACCCTCCACTTTTCGGCTCTCAGGCAACCAACAGTAATTTCTTCTTCACCATTACTATTTTTTATTATTTTCTATCCTTTACCCCTTATTCAGGCATGCTAGGCTATTTTTCCTTTCTATCTTATTGGTCCATTCAAATCCCTTCACCTACTTTTGACAAATTTTTGTTTTTTTATTATTTTAGATTTTTATTTTTTTACTTTCTACATTATTTTTACTTACTTATATTTATTTTGGTTTTCTTGCACAAATTAAAAAATTTTAATAGTTAATTAATCCATCTTTGTATCATCTTTTAAAAAAATAACATTTAAGACTACATAATTTTCTCTGGGTACAGTTTTAGCAATATTCCTATGGTTTTGGTATGCAGCGTTTTACTCATAAGATTATCGATGATTTGAAATTTTACTTTTTGTTTTATTTAGGAGGTTGTTTCTTAATTTCCAAGTGGTTACATTTTCTCCTACCTTTGATGCTGATATTTAATTTTATTGGATCATGTTTAGAATATGCAGCCTGTGTAATATCTACTACTTGGAGACTTGGAAGATTTAAAAACATATTCTTGAACTTTTTTAGTACCAGTCAGTGGTTTTTAGTATATTCACAAGGTTGTGCAGCTACCACCACAAATCAATTTTATAACACTTTTCTTACTCCAAAAAGAAATCATACCTTGTAGCAATCATTCCCCCTGCCCGCCAGGTCCTAGGCAGTCACTCATCTACTTTCTGTCTCTGTAACGTTGCCTAATCTGGACATTTCACTTAAATGCAATCATACAATATGTGGTCCTTTGTGAGTAGGTTCTTTCACTCAGGATGTTTTTAGGATTCATGCATATTGCAGCATGTGTCAGCACATTCATTTTTATCGCTGAGTAATATTCCATTTTATGGATATAGCATATTTTATTTATCCATTTATCAGTTGATGGATATTTGAGTTATTTCTAGTTTTACTTATTATGAGTAATGCTGTTTTCTTTTGTTTTCATTATTCTAGCATATCTTTGAACATTCATCAATCTATTTTCATTATTATTTTTTATTTTTTAAATATGTTTTATTGATTTTTTACCGAGAGGAAGGGAGAGGGATAGAGACATAGATCAACTGCCTCCTGCACACCTCCTACTGGGGATGTGCCCGCAACCAAGGTACATGCCCTTGACCGGAATCGAACCTGGGACCCTTCAGTCCGCGGGCCGACGCTCCACTCATTGAGCCAAACCGGTTAGGGCTCATTCTTTTATTTTTAACTTTTCTTTGTCAAATTATCAGAGTGGTGTGTGTTTTTTTTCATATTTAAGATCCAACTGGATTTTTAAACAATATCCCATTTAACAATCTCTGTTTCTTAGAGTGGAATTTAGCATTTGTTGTATAATAACAGATATATTGGCTATTATTCCTTTCAACCTGTTTTACTTAATTATTTCCTCTTTCTCCTTTCCCCTCCTTTTGCTGCCGTAATCACATTTCCTTATTCCCCTGTTATTTCAGAACCTGTACTGTGCTTTTCAATCCTACCATGGTTACCTTCCTTCCCCCTGCTAACATCATAATCAAAGGCATATTTTTTTTATTAACATAACACAATTAAATGATGACTAAGCCTTCAGAGCACAATTACTTCTTCAGTCTCCCCAACTCTCAATGCCTCCATTTTCCTGGGCTAGCCTGACATTTCTAGTCCAGGGTTTTAATTAGACTTCTTCTTGGCTTCTTTCTTCTGTTTTGAACGTACTTAGAACAAACAATACGCATTCTTGGACATTTTTTCCCAAATCTTTTCAGAAGAAGGCTAATGAAGGAAAGCGAATTGTCTTTTAGTAAAAACTACTATTTTGCCTTTTAACCAAAAAATTACTGCCCGTGTTGACCATCCTCACAGTCTCAGTGAGCAGGATGGGTGTTGATAATCAAGAACCATGTTCTATTTTGGGGATGTTCTTAACATATACACTCTCACTCCATTTCACTGTCACTTGTGGAGACCACAGGTGTGTGCTGGCCTTCCCTCTGCCCTGCGTTTGCTCACCTGCCTGAACTGGTTTCTCTCTCCCATCTCCATCTTCCCAGGCCCATCTCTTCCCAAGACAGATGGGAGAGCTTCTTCCTTTGAACCCTACCTCGTTTACATCTCTCCTGACACCTCATTGGGCTTTGTAGTACTGAGGTGTGGGTATTTGCATATCTTCGCCCCTCTCCTCTTTTCTTGGGGTGGGGGCAGGTAAATTGTCTTTGTATTCCTAATGCCTAGCACAGTCCCTGACACATAATGCGTACTGAGATGAAAGGACCAGAAGTACTATAGGGGTCAAGGAATTACTCACTTGAATGAAAAAAAATAAAAATAAAAATCAGACTTTGACTTAGTGAAGACTTTGGTGCACTTTTAGTTTTTGCATCTACGAGATAAAGTTTTTATAGAGAAGGGCTGCCTTCATTGTACCCCATATGCACATTCTTGAGAATTTCCTTTCCAAAAGCAAAGCACTTACCACTCACTGATGATATTAATAACTTCCCTTTGTCCAGGGCTTCCCAGTCTTCACTGCTACAGTATCTGGGGAATTTTGACCTGTTTAGAAGCTAAACTTAAAGAAGTGATCACATGGAGTTTTCCCAGGTATCATTACCCTTTTACTTCTCATGCGATCAACCAGACCCAGGTGTTTTAGCTCTCCATTTCTATGGTGTCTGAAACAAGGTATAAATGCTCCTTCAGGGGGAAAAATATTTTAAAACCTCTTCTGCTTCTATAAAATTTTTCCCCCGTCTTCTTGTTTTTATTTCCGTTTGTTTAATAAATATGTTTTCAAGAGTTTGCTGTAGCTGCACTTTTGCTGGTGCTGGAAATATATCCTGCTCCTCCCTTGTGGGCTCAGGAGTTAGTGTGGTGAGTCAGACAAGTCAAGAAGCAGAGTGATTGCACCCTGGTTGGGCCGAGGACCTGTGAGTGGGGAAGGCAGAGGCGGGCCCCTACTCAGCCAAGGAATGCTTCTCAGACATTAGACAGATCAGAAAACTATGAAGATGAGGAAGACTCAGGCCAGATCTGGGTGGTGGAGAGAAAGGGTGGGACAATCCTCTACTGAGCAGAAAAAAACAAGTTCCAGAGAACCCTCACACATGTGGAGAAGTAGAATTACTTCAGAGTGGTTGGAGTGTCCCGGCAAGCGTCGAAGCTTTTGTGTCTTTCCTCCATTTTATGTATTTACTTATTTTTGTTAGAAACACAGTGGCCCAGCATTGGCGGTTTAGCCATCATGCAAAACAGGCCCTCTGTTGTGGTTGGTACCAAGCAGACCAGGGCTACCTAAGGCTCTTGGGAGCCTAAAGCTTGAAGGTCTGGCCTTGGCCTCCTAACCTAGAAATTTCTTTAGTTCAAGGACAGTGTCTGATTCACTCTCTGCTCTGTCGCCAGCCCTGGTACAGTGCCAGGCAGCAGTTGGAGCTCAGCAAGTATTTGTTGGGTGAATAAGATGGCCATCCGGGACCCTGGAGATGCGTATTACCCTCTGGCACATTCTTGACAGCCTGCTGCTTCCAAGGTGGGTCCTGGGTTGTCTGTGAGCAATGAAGTAGCTAACTTAGCTGCAGGTCCCCTAGGACAGATTTGCTAAGGAGAACCTACTCACAGAGCAGCGATGCCCTTGACCTTGTCAGCCGATTAATTCCTTAAGTACTCCAAGTTAGGGAAGGCCTGCTGATTTGATTTTATCTGTCTTTTAAGACTGATCTTTGATCATATCCCATTCCAGCTGGACTTCCTCTCCTCTTCTTCCCTCCTCCATTACTGATCGCGTGGGATCTAATTACCTCATCACCCCTTAATTTATTTATGAAAGGGCTGAGGTTAAAGAAAGGAAGAACACTCCTGGATCCTATTGGGGACCTTGTGTAAAAGCGTTCCTCCCTCCATTCCCTCCTTTATGCCCAATAAAACCTCCTTTTGTGTCTCTGGCAAGTTGGAAATGTTCTTACTTACAAATTTAAATAAATAAACTTCCCTCCCCGGGGCTGAGTGGAGGCCAGCCATGTGGGTTAAGCCTGGCCCGCCACTCCCCATGGATCAATCAATCTATCAACAAGAATTCACTGATCCCACAGGAAGCAGATTTCAAAACCAGCACACAGCTCCTGGACGTCCTGGCTTCCTCCTCACAAGACACTTGGGAAAGAGGAGTGTTTTGAAATTTTTAACTTTATTATTACACAACTATCACATGGATGCAGTCAGCTTTTACACAACTCCCAACGACACAATGTGTGGAATAACAAGCGACAGGCTTCCCTTTCCTTGCATCCCATCCCAGGGCAAGAAGTTGAGTGCATCCTCTTATTCAGGCCTTTAAACAATGCATTTTCCTACATGAACATCTATATGAACAGCTAATTAAAAAAAAAACCCATAAATGGGATAACATAGTTTGTTGTTGTTTTTTTTTAAATAATATCGTATATCCTGGACATCTATTGAGTCAGACCACACGAATGTACACCTCAATGGCTGAAACAGCATTTCACAGCATAGAAGGACCATTATTTATTTATCGGTTTTCCTCTGGATGGGCGTTAACGTAGTTTCAACATTTTCAGCACCGGTTCTCTGGGCATTCTCCATCTGATCTTGCATTTACTGTGGGCTCACCATGTGCCATGCATTCTATCCGGGGGTTGGGGTAGGGTACACAAAACAGATACCTAAATATATAGTGGCGAGTGATGAAAAAGGAGCATTTTCTTTTTTTCCAAGAGGGCGAGACAGGTTGAAGATCGATCTCTACATCAACCTAGGGCTCGGATAAGTCCGTCCGTCCGTTCCCCACCCCCCACCCCCGCCCCCCGCCCCCCGCATGAAAAGGGGCTCCAGGACCCGCCAAGGCGCTGGCGAGGAGGAGAAGGGTGGAAGGCTGCGGCGCACGCTTCTCTGACGCCCAGGGCCTGTGGGCTGCGGGTCGGGGGCCGCGGCGAAGAGCCGCTCCCACACGCCACGCGCGGGGCCCCGGCGCAGGTCCGGCGGGGCGGGGCAGGGCGGGGCGGGGCCGAGCGGCGCGCGACCCTCCGCGCGCTCCGGGCGGCACGGACTGGGGCGGCCTCTCTGGCCCCCTCTCCCGCGGGCTCTATGACACCGCGCTGGCTGGCGGGACGGGGCGGGGTTGGCTGAGGGGGTGGAGACTACGAGACGCGGCGGATCTCGCGGGGAGCCTCGCGCGGGGCTCTCTCGCGAGACCCAGGGAAGTCCCGCGCGTGCGCGCTGTCGTGCCCGGTGGCTGTGGCAGGTCCGCTGGCGGGTGTGTGAAGCGGGAGAGTGAAGCGTCGAGGTGGCTACAGCCCCCCGCGACTCGCCACGATGAGCAGCACCTTAGCCAAGATCGCGGAGATCGAAGCCGAGGTAATGGGCGCCGCGGGCGCTTCACTGTCCGCCCGAGCTTGCTTGCCTCGGCGGTGTCGCTCCTGCCCGACTCCCTTCAGCCGCGTCAGAACCGGGCCCGCGTCCCCCGGCTCCCCTCCATCGGGTCCCGCGTCCCCCGACTCCCCTGTGCCCAGGTCCGGGTTCTCCGACTCCCTTCGGACCGGGCCCGCGTCCCCCGAACCCTTCCTCACGGGCCCGCGTTCCACACCATTGCACCTCGGTTGGCATTCCTTGTTCTGTTTGTTTCTCTCAGTCTGTGTGTGTGTACCTGCGTACGTACGTGCGTGCGTGTGCACCGAATCCTGCTTCCTTCAGCTCTTAATGCTCACGTACCTCTTGTGTGTGTACATGCATGTGTGTACGTACGTGCATGTGTGCACGTACGTACGTGCGTGTGCACCGAATCCTGCTTCCTTACTCCAGCCCTGGCTGCTCACGTGCTTCGGTATCTTTCCTTAGCACCTCTCGAACCCCCACCCCCACCCCCTTCCCCAGTCTCTGCTTTGATGACTCCGTTTCCCGGGATTAGGACCTGCCAGTGGACCGACCTCTGTGGAAGCTGTGGATTGCACCCGGATGGTTGTGTGATTCTGTCGCTCGAGGCGCTCGGGGCTCTTGCAGCCGGGGAGAGTGGTGGTGGCCTTGTGTTGTGTGGGGCACAGCAGGTACAAGCAGTGGAAAGGGAACCAGCAGATGAGTTTTAGTCTCATCTGTGGCCGCTGCTTGCAACCTCAGGTCTCTTCTCTGTAAACCTCGTTTGCTTGCTCTGTAATGAGGGGGATGGGCTGGGTGCTGGAGAGAATGGGTTTTTACTCTTTTTAACATTTGTCTGAAAATGGGTTACGGGTATGCTGACCTAAGAGGGACCGAGGAGGCAGGGGAGCATTTATTCTGGGCCTCTGAGCCTGTAGGGACTGCTTCTGACCCAGGCCTGTGATTCTTCCCCCGTAGATGGCTCGGACCCAGAAGAACAAGGCCACCGCGCACCACCTGGGGCTGCTGAAGGCTCGCCTGGCCAAGCTGCGCAGGGAACTCATTACTCCGAAGGGCGGAGGCGGTGGCGGGCCGGGAGAAGGTTTGTGTTTTCCTTAAACATTGTTTTCCTCTGGCGTAATTTCAATCAAAATAATAACAGGCACATGGCCCAAAAAGTAATTTTTAAATTTCTATCAGAGAAGACTTGTACTTTCTCAGCCTAAATTCTTGATTGTGTTCTGCTGACTTCTAAATTCTGCTGATTTCAAAGGCAAGTGGCTATTATCTAAATAAATTAGGGTTTTATTGATGTGTAGATTGTACCGATAGATTTACATTGGCTTAGACAGTCAAGATGAAAATTAAGGAAATGGATGCCTACCTAGGAAGAATAAGCTTGAGCAGGAGAAACTGAGAGGGAGAAGGTTAGGACCAAAAGTAATGTCAGTGTTCTGTACACTTTCTAGAGAAGGGCCACAGATGTGGCTTTGAATCTGTTTGCAGCCATTGTAAAAAAAAGAAAACCTACACAGTCCATTAAACACTGCACATTGCTATAGTGGGGTTTTGTATGCTTAAGTTCTACGCTAGAGGTAAACCGTACAGAATTGCAGAAATAGGTCCTAGTCAGATAGGCAACCAGAATGTGAGGCATCACATGAGTCTCAGCACTCAGGATAACTTTCTTCCTCTTTTCGATACTTGTTGATGTTTTAGGTTTTGATGTGGCCAAGACAGGTGATGCTCGAATTGGGTTTGTGGGTTTTCCATCTGTGGGGAAGTCAACGCTGCTCAGCAACCTGGCAGGGGTATATTCCGAGGTGGCAGCCTATGAGTTCACTACTCTGACCACTGTGCCTGGTGTCATCAGATACAAAGGTGCCAAGATCCAGGTGAGACAGTCCTGCAGGACATGGAAGGGAAGGAACCCATCCTTTCATTTATTTAAATAGCACTTATTGGGAGCTCTCCATATGCCAGACCTGGTCATTGCTTTCTGATCATTGTCTAGCGGAGAGATAGAGCAGTAAGGCTAATCAGTATATAGTGGGATAGACCTGTGAAAACACAGAGAAAGAGGGGACTGCTGCCGTAACCGGTTTGGCTCAGTGGGTAGAGCGTCGGCCTGTGGACTGAAAGGTCCCAGGTTCGATTCCGGTCAAGGGCATGTACCTGGGTTGTGGGCACCACCCCAGTGGGAGGTGTGCATGAGGCAGCTGATCGATGTTTCTCTCATCTTTCTCTCTCATCGATGTTTCTAACTCTCTATCCCCCTCCCTTCCACTCTGTAAAAAAAAAAAAAAAAGAAGGGACTGCTTTTTATCTGAGGATTGGGTGTGGGGGAGGTCTGATAAGACCAAAAACAAAAACAAAAAAACACCAAAAACATCTTCATGTAGAAAGTGACATTGGAGGTGGGGCTTTTTGTTGTTAATCTTCATCCAAGGATATTTTTCCATTGATTTTTAGAGAGAGTGGAAGGGAGAAGGAGAGACACACAGAGAGAAACATCAATGTGAGAGAGACACATTGATTGGTTGCCTCCCGCATGCGCCTTGGCATCAACCAGAATGGAACCCATGACCTTTCAGTCCACAGCCGGATGCTGTATCCCCTGAGCCAAACCTGCTAGGGCTGGAGGGGGCATTTCACCAGGCATTAAAGGTAAAGGGCTACTTCAGGGAGCCATCATGGTGAACAGCCTACTGTGGTGTGAGCTTAGGTGGGACAGGGAGTGTTAGTAACTGAATCTGGAAAGGTAGGTTGGAGTGGAATTATGAAGGACCTTGTGTACCTACTAAGGAAGTTGAATTTTATCTTGTACCTAAGTAGGAGCCATTAGAAACTTTTAATAAATAATACGATCAGCCCTAGCCAGTTTGGCTCAGTGGATAGAGCGTCCTGGGTTCAATTCCAGTCAAGGGCACGTACCTTGGTTGCAGGCTTGATCCCTGGCCCTAGTCTGGGCGTGGGTGGAAAGCAACCAAACGGTGTTTCTCTCTCACATGGATGTTTTTCTCTCTCAGTCTCCCCTTCCCCTCTCTCTAAAAAAAGTGGGGTGATATTGAAAAGTATTAAGAGATGAATGCATTTGGCCCCAAAAATGTGGGTTATAATTTTACTTAAGTTATTAGGATTGTGACTGAGTAAATCACCACTTTTATGAAACTCAGCTAATAACCTTATCTTATGGGTTGTTAGGCATTTTAAACTAGATTAAAGTATGTAAAAAGCCTGTAGCTGACATTTAGAAGATGCTTAGGTAAAATAATACTCACATACTTTTAAGGAACATTTGATCTATATCTCCTAAATTTTGTATACTTGAGAGAGAAATTATTATGTGATATGCTCAGATTTATAATACGTTTTTCCATTTCTTTTCTCCTCCCCCTTCTACCCCCAATCTTGCAGCTCCTGGATCTTCCGGGTATCATTGAGGGTGCCAAGGACGGCAAAGGTAGAGGCCGTCAAGTCATCGCAGGTGAGTGGTCCGGGGCCACCATCCTGGAATACCATTCCTCTACCAGGGGACTGTGGACTTTGAGACGATGCTATAGTGAAGGGCATGGTTTTACCTGATTCTTACCAGAATAGAATGTCAGAACTTGAGAGGACCTCAGATCCCCATTTGAGGAGAAACACTAAGGACAGGAGAGGTGAAGTGCTTCGGTCCAGTGTTGCAGTGTTCATGGAAGGTTTGGAATTAGAACTGAGGTTTCCTTATTCCCACCCATGCTTTTTCTTCTTTTCTTTTTATTTAAAGTAAAATCTTATAAAGGGCTAATCATAAATTACAACAATCTGCTACCCCACCTCTCCTCACCTTCACTGTCACTCCCCTTTGACAACTATACTGTCAACTCTTCAACTGTTTTTCTGCTATTTACCTTCGTATCTTTTTAAAGGATCTGGACACCATCACCTCATTTAAAAAGAAATATTTTTATTGATTTCAGAGAGGAAGGGAGAGGGAAAGAGAGAGATAGACATCAATGATGAGAGAGAACTATTGATTGGCTGCCTCCTGCATTCCCCACACTGGGGATCGAGCCTGCAACCTGGGCAAGTGCCCTGACCACAAATTCAACTGTGACCTTCTGGCTCATAGGCCGACGCTCTATCCACTGAGCCAAAC
>PVJC01034056.1:0-19028 GCA_004026665.1 Murina feae
GGGGGCAGACACTCTGACCAGGAGGCTAGCTTGCTGCTGGGGTCCAGCCAATTGGGACTGGGAGAGACAGGATGGCTATTCCCTAGAGTCCTCCCACGGTCTCTCCCTGGCCCAGATCATGCACTAGTGGGGTCCCTTAGCCTGGCCTGTACCCTCTTGCAATCTGGGACCTCTTGGGGGATGTCAGACAGCCAGGTTTGGCCTGATCCTCGCAGGCCAGGCCAAGGGACTCCACTGGTGCACGAATCTGTGCACTGGGCCATTTTTGGCCCCATCCCTACAGGCCAGGCCAAGGGACTCCATTGGTACATGAATCCTTGCACCAGGCCTCTAGTATTATATGTTTCCTAGTACACTAATAATATATATTATGATATAGTAATAATACCACTAAAAGTTTAAAAAGTATCACATAGAATAAGAATATTGACATCAATCTTTAGTATTTAATTCACTCTAATGCTACTTCTCACAACAAACATTTTTAATGAATTTTACTGCTGTACACATTAGCCTTTTTTCACCTGTAAATCAAATCACCCCAGGGTATAATGTAAAAGGGGGATTTCTGGTTCTAAAAGGTAAGACATTAAAAAATATGATTCTACCAAGTTATATTTGACTTTCTCTGAGCCTGTTAAATCAACATGAAATAATCAACATTTTAGAAACTCATTATACTGATGTCTCTTTCTTTCATTTAATAGCTATTTAACATTTGCTTTGTGCCAATTCGTGTCCAATTACTCAATAAGTATTAACTTAATAAATTTTTCATAATTAAGGATGAGATTGGTTATCCTCATTTTACAGATGAGGAAACTGAGAGCCTCAGAAGACTAAGTAACTTCATCAAAATTAACAGCCAGAATCAAACCCACACAGCCTGGTTGCATACATTACACTGGTGACCACTAGTTTCTCATGAGAGCAACACTGCATTTGAAATATTGTTATGTCCAAAATCATTATTATAGATGTCTCTCTTTTACCATTTTACAATAGTGTAAAACAGTCTAACCTTATTCTTCTTTACTGTCAGAAACAAAAGAATCTACAATTAAATATCTTACCTGCAATCTCTGTCATCACAGATAACAACAGTAGTGACAATTGTCAGAGGTTTAGATGACTTGAAGCTAAAGCGGCAGATGAGCTCAGTGTTAATTCCATCGAGAGAGGCTTCAATGATTGTGCCTTTTGGAAAACTCACAGTAAGAAGGTGAGCCTCCTCATCAAGACTAAGAAGGTCTGCTGGGGGAATCACAACCTTTATACTTGATTCTCTGTTTGAAATTAAAAAACAAAAAAATTTACCTCAATGTGTGCAAGTAATTGGCTTTATATGTGTTTTCCTCTGTTTTGGGATTAGAGAAATTAAAACAAATATTTATAATAATATGCACACTTATTAAAGATATTTTGTATAATCTTTTATTTTCTGTTCATAATATGATTTATAATGTTATTTTAATAAATAATCACATAAGATGATCAAAAAGTCCTTTTGTCCTCTAAAGATTAAAAAGAGAGGGTTAAAACACCGGATTAAATACAATGTGTTTTTCACCACAGCCAGGATATAAGTAGTATTGCCCTTAAATATATCCTGACAAAAATTTACCAAAAATTATTTTAATAGAAAGAGCTTTATCACATGTAGACTAAATATTAACAGATTAATATACACACAATTTCTTTTTAAGTAGGGATACTCTTAAGCACTATACACACATATAATGAATATTTTTAAATCATTATTTAAAAATGTCACTTAATGTTCACATATTTCACTATATATCTCCAAATTAATCAGCCAATCTAAAATGTTTATAATTTTGAATAACATAGTATGTAGTAGTCACTTTTAAATCTAATTAATACTTGATAACTTTTGGTGATCTATATTATTTAACCATATTAGCTTGTTTTATTTTATTACATGTGTAGACTCCTATAGCAAATATGAAGTGTTAACAAATGGGAATCATATTTATAATGTTTTAATTAGAATGAAGATTATTCAGATAATTAACTGGCAAAAGTAAAGAAACAACTCAACTTGACAAAGTTAAACCAATATGGTTAACTGCATAAAACATGAAAAAGTAATTTATAAATCAGGCTTGAATCATATTCTATTGCTAATTATCTAAGTGTCACTGGATAAGTTATTAATGCTATTGATTTTATGGTACCATATTTGGCAAGACTCAACTTTTGACTTGAGAGAATTTTTAAATTGACACATTTATATATTAATTCCAAAGTTGAAAGACTAAAATATTAATTCATATATTAAAGTTTTGTAATAAATAATGCATTTTAGCACAAAATAATTTAAGCCACTTCTATTTCCTATTTGAGCAACCAATGTTAGTTTCTACTTATAAGATAGGATCTTGAAAGAACACCAAATCCTAAAGTTGTCAAGTTAAAGTTTAACTATACTCTCTCATGAAATGGCATTTAGACCAAGCTCCGTGACATAAGTAAGCACTCATACCTTGCAGGCCAAGCTAAGAAACTAAAAGTTGTCCTATGCTTTCCAACTTGAATAATTTTCATTTATTGTCAACCATTACATCTCTCTCATCATTGATGCTCTATCTCTCTCTCCCTCTTCCTTCCTCTCTGAAATCATATATATATATAAGCTGAGAGTGATCCCCGCCAACAGCCAGCAAGAAAATGGTGTCTTAGTCCTACAACTACAAGGATAAATTCTGCCAACAACCAGGGAGCTTGGAAGAAGACTGAGCCTCAGATTAAGACTGTTGCCCGTCCCATGATTTCTGTCTATTGAGACCATGAGCAATGGACACAGTCAAACTGACCCAGACTCCCGACCCAAAGAAATTCTGAGATAACAAATTCACGTTTCAAGGCACTACATTTGTGTAAATTTGTCACACAGCAATAGAAAACTAATGCCCTGAGTTTTTAAGCTTGTTTCTTACAACATAAAGACAATCATAACAATAATTCTTACAAAAAAAATTAAATTATTAACTGTGAGGTAACTAAGTGGGCTTTTTTGTAATTTAATTTAAATTTACAATTAAATATTTTAATAGTTCCAACTGTAGAAACAAGTTAGACATTGTCATGACTCATAACAAATACAAACAAAAAAAGCACATGAAGAAAGTATGGTAAATTCACATTAAGCATTTACCTGTAATAATTTTGAGGTAAAACATTGACATCCATCACACTTGGTACATCCAAAGGAACAGGGATGAAAAACATGAATTCACGATCAATCGTTAACTTGGGCAATTTTAGCTCTCCAATCAGATGTAACGTCCGATAGGAAACTGGACTGTTATTTAAACGTATAGGTATATCAGCTGTGTATTTTACAGCCTGAACTAATGGAGGGAAAAAATTAAATATTTTAGACTAGTTCACACACGAAAAAAAAACAACAAAAAACACACACACACACACAAAACATTTAAGTAGTTTATAAACCTTACTAAATAATAAAATGTACTATGAAGTTACAGTTCAATTAAGCAGAATAGATTATCAGAAACTGGATTTCTCCTGCCAAGGAACTTAAGACATGTAATGAGGAGCTGTTGATATAAAAATCTTTCAAAGTGAACTCTGTCTAAAAATAGACCAGTCTCCTTAAAGTAGATTTTCATTATTATGGGAAAACACATCTAACTGACGAAACAGTGCAACAGGACTTCTTTTTTCACTGTTTTCTATGCCTTAATAGGAGCTACCCTTTAGTACATACATTATGAAAATGAGGTCAGATAATTGCTATAAGGATTTCAGGGGACTACTGGGAAATGGATGTGCTGAGATGAAAGGAATGTGCTTTCTCCCAGATTTTAAGTTTAAGAAAGGCTGCCAGGGTTGACTGCGGAATTTCACCTGGTAGCAAAACAGGAAATTCCCATGTGACAGCTCACTATGAGGAAAGGCAATCTGTGTTGGAGAAAAGGGATCAGCATAGGAGGCTGCAGGTTAGTCCTGGAAGACAGGTTCCATCACAGCAGGTTGCCACTGCCTTTTAGACCTAAATCCCCAAATATAAGTCTCAAAGTATTAGTGTAAGCAGCTAGTTAGATATTAATGAAAGAGAAGGGAGCGGATATCTAATTAAACAAGATGAACTAGGAAGCTAGAGTTTCCAGATACCCCAGGGGGTTGCAGCATTACCCTGACAAGGGGATTAACATCTTGTTTCCCTCAGTGGACAGGAAGCACCAGCTTTCCAATCGCCCCAGGAGACAATGGCCCAGTCTCATAGATTGCCAGGTGGAAGGAGAACAAGTAACGGGGGAAATTCCTCTGCTGAGTGATGCACAGTAGTGACCAAGATGGCACAGAGGGAAGTCCTTCTACTTTAAGGCATGTGCAACAGAAGCGAAGATGGCACAGGAGAGAACCCAGCAAAAGCCCCCAAAGAGCCAGGAAAGAGACTGTTTAGTTTGAAAGAAAACTTGCTCTTTCCAAACCTGGAGATAATATAATCGAAGCTTAACTAAGGCCTGAGTTTTGTTTGTTTGCCCATTCGTTCATACTCTCTCTCCACAAGCAGCTGTGCGGGCTTAGCAGCCACACTAAGCCCAAGTGCAGCACAGGTTGTGACCCAAATGCAGACTTGGGGTGGATGTGCAGATGGGGAAAATGAGACACAGAGTTCTGCCATCTCTGGGCCCTGGTCCTCGTGGGCTTGGTGAGGACAACAGCATGTTTGTGGCCCAAGAGACTGGAGTTATACCATAGTGAGACATTTCTGAGTCATCTGGTTGTGGATGAGACACCAGGCACCTGGGGGGCAGTCCTATATTTTTCTCCAATAAATCTTACTTACCACTATACCTCATCCTTCTATGCATGAATCCCCGAAATGCTTTTCTCGTTACTCCGTGTAAGAAATAGCATCATCAGGAGGAAAATGTGATCTGGTGAGTATGATTTCAATATATAATCTTAGAATTTAAGAACTGGACACCAGAGTGGCCTTGCAGGGATCGGAGCCATTAAGGGTATCACCAGGGCAGAGAATGAAAGTGTTCTGGGTGATGAAGGCCCATGTTCAAAAGTGACATCATTGTGAACTAGAACCAAAAGCAATGGACTCACTGAACTGATCAGACCCACTATTTCTCAATGTACTGGATGCCTTTATGTATTCAAATAAGCCCTTTACATGTCCAAATAGTCTGGAGACCTTGGAAGTTTGCTACAGAAGTGCCAGATAAAGTATAAATATATTCCTTTTACACAATGATAGTTAATTTAAAAGAATGGAAAAAATCTCATTAGCAATAATGATGCCTATAAAATAAATTTTTTTATTTTATTGATTTTTTTCAGAGAAGAAGGGAGAGGGATAGAGAGTTAGAAACAGCAATGAAAAAGAATCATGGATCAGCTAGCTGCCTCTTGCATGCCCCCTACTGGGGATCGAGCCTGCAACCAAGGTACATGCCCTTGACCAGAATCAAACCCGTGACCCTTCAGTCTGTGTGCTGACACTCTTATCCACTGAGCCAAACCAGTACAGGCAAAAATAAAACTTTAATTACTGAAAAAACAAACTATTCTCAAAAGTGAAAAAGTCAATTATGTGCCTTTTCTTAGAAAAAAAAACACACTAAGGTTTGTTTCAAAAAGTAACCATAAGAACTGCCATGAATTTTTGTAATAGATATTTAATGAGAGAAAATTTGTCAGAGCAATTATAAAAAGGTACAATAAAATTTCTTTAGCTTAAAAAACACACCAGAAATAAAGTGGAAATATAGATAAATAGAGATGCTGGCCAGCTTCCTCAAAAACAAGCAATCCAAGAGTACTAGCCAGATGATGCAATACCTTTTCTGACCTAGTCTTGGAAGGCGCATACCATCACAACCATAATATACCATGGGTTATATATCAGCCCTATTTGTTGTGAAAGAAGATTACAATGGCATGAATACCAGTAGGTGAGGACCATTGGCAGTGATTTTTTTTAGTATGGTTACTATAAAATTCTACTAAGAAACTTCTTAAAACAGTTTTTGAATCACATAACAAATAAGTTAAACTTCTGCATACATGATAAAACAGTATGTGAAAAAGAAACTGAAACATCAACAACAAATATAGGAAAAACTACTTACCTGGACAAAACCTTAAGTAAACTTTATATTCTTCATTTGGTAGTAGAACCCCACTTAATAAATTAAACTCGAATATGCCGTCTTTAAAAAGTTTCTCAACACTACTAATATCGAAACACCACTCTACACTTCTTTTTGAGAAATTATGTATGATGATATGCTGTCAACACACAAAACATAAAAGAAGCAATTTATAAATATTATAATATGCAATATCAAATTTAGTTGGTATTACCGTACAAAATTGATTGACTGATACACAAAGTCAAGCCATCCTATATAACAAAATGCTAATATGAAAATTGTCCCCATAGGTGGGAGTTCGACTGACCAGGAGTTAGACATGAGCTGACCACCAGGGGGAGGCAACAGCAGGCAGCCGGGGGAAGGGAGGCCCCAGCTGGTAGCCAGCAGCTGCTAGGGACCCTACCCATGCATGAATTTCATGCACTGGGCCTTTAGTTAAAAGTTATAATCATAGATACAATGTTTTAAAAGAGTTATTAGGTAAACGAAGAGTATGCAAATATGTTTATGGCTTATTAACAACTATGAAAAGTACACAAAGGATAGAGACTGAGTTAAACCCAAACTACCAAAATAGTGCTGCTAACTAACAAGGATGCAAAGTAACAAAAACCTTCATTCATGATTGTGACAATGCAAAATAGAGCAGCCCCTTTGAAAGACAGTCTGAGTTTCTTGTAATGTTAAGCATGGACCTACCGTATGACCCAATAATCCCACTCCTAATTTACTTAAGTGAACAGAAAATTTATGTCCACACAAAAATCTGTGCATGAATGTTTATAATAGCTATGATGATAATCACCAAACACTGTTAGAAACAACAAACAAGATTTCTTTCAGCTAACGAATAGATAAACCATTTGCATCATATCTGAACAATAGAATAAAATTCTGTGATAATACAAGTGAAGTATTAATAAAAATGATAGATGAATATTAAATACTAGAGACCAGGTGCACGAAATTTGTGCACAGGGGTGGAGAGGGGTGATAAGGGCAGGTGGTGAGGTCCCTCAGCCTGATCTGCACCCTCTCCAATTTGGGAACTCTCAGGGGATGTGCTACTGACCGCTTGGGCCCACTCCACCGGGTTCTCTGCTTTCTGCAGGGCCTGTCTGCTCCACACCATGGGGATGGGCAAGCAAGCCCTGCTGGGTGCTTCCTGAGGCCCAATTGTCTGCTCCCTGGTTGCCGCAGCAACCACCCAGCAGGCCCTGCTGCTGCTGCCTGCAGGCCCTGCTTGCCTGCTCCCCCACTGCCGCCACCACCGCCCAGCAGGCCCTTCTGGGTGCTGCCTGAAGGCCCCAATTGCCTGCTCCCCAGTCGCCCCACTAGCCTGTTCCCCAGTCGCTGCTGCCACTGCCCAGCAGCCCTGCTGGGTACTGCCTGGGGGCCCCCACTTGCCTGCTCCCTGGTTGCCCTGCTTGCCTGCTCCCCAGTTGCCATGGTGATCTTCCAACAAGCCCTGCTGGGTGTTGCCTGCTCCCCAGTCGTCCTGATTGCCTGCTCCTTGTCATCCCGCTTGCCTGCTCCCCAGTTGCCCCAGTTGCCCTGGTTGCCTGCTCCCCAGTCGCTGCCATTACCACCCAGCAGGCCCTTCTGGGTGCTGCCTGTGGCCCCGCTTGTCTGCTCATGGGTCACCGTGGTGACCTCCCAGCAGGCCCTGCTGGGTGCTGCCTGTGGGCCCCACTTACCTGCTCCCCAGTAGCCCCGATTGCCTGCTCCCCGGTTGCCCCACTTACCTGCTCCCCAGTCACCCCAATTGCCTGCTCCCTGGTTGCCCCACTTGCCTGCTCCCCGGTCACCCCGAATGACTGCTCCCCAGTTGCTGGCACCACTGCCCAGCAAAAACTGCTGAGTGCTGCCTGCAGCCCGCTTATCTGCTCCAGCGTCCTCCCAGCCACTATGGGTGCTGCCATCTTTGTCATGGAATGATGGTTTATTTGCATATTATACTTTTATTAGATAGGATATTTTGCTAAGTCAAAGATATGAGACCCAAATAGCTACAAATTATACAATTAAATTAATTACCTGTCATTCTGGAAAGGTAAAATTATGTAGATGCAAAAAAACAGTCAGTGGTTGCCACGTATTGGCGGGAGGAGGAATAGTTGACTACAAAGGTGTTACACAGAATTTTTGGTGTGATGCAACTATTCTGTAAGGTATTGAAATGGAACATAAAGTATTCTACACATTTTTCAAAATGTATACAAGTATATAAAATAAAGTGTGAACTTAAAGGTATATAAATTTTAAACAATCAGCCAAGATGTTGGGAATCCTAGGATGAATCATTGACTATGACAAACTGTATTACAAATGTACAAAATAACCTCACTGATATTATTGGGAATGGGGAGGAAAAGCCTAAATAACTTTGGAAGACTACATTTTGAATAGAAACTATTAAGCTAAACACAAAAAGTTACTCTTTATAAACTTGGTAAATGTGTTAGCACTTCTAACAGGCTACTGGTTAAAATTATGAAACTTTTACCAACATGGTAGGGTTAAAAAACATTTAAATTAATTTTTAAATAAATAAATAATAAAATAGAGAGCCATATTTATCACCATCAGAGAGAGAAAGGAGTGAAAATTAAGCAAAGGAGAAAGAGTGGAATAAACCTGGCAGTGCTAGATTCGAGTCACAGTCAGAGATACCATTTTGAACTTACGTTGAGGGAGAGAGCATGTAGATGCAAAGGCTAAATAGATAATTATAGATGCGTGTGATAGCTAGATGATAAAAATCTTATCTAATAAAAGAGTAATATTCAAATTAACCATCACTCCATGACAAAGATGGCAGTGCCCATAGCGCCCGGGGCAGGACACTGGTGGTGTAACCCCAGCAACATGAGCCCAGCAGGCAAGTGCAGCCCACAGGCAGCACCCAGCAGGGCCTGCTTGGCCATTGCCATGGTGACCTGGGAGCATGAAAGCATGGCCCGCAGGCAGTACACAGCAGGGCCTGCTTTGCTGTCACCGGGGCGACCTGCCCTGTGAGCAGGCAAGTGCAGCCCCCACTCAGCAGGGCCTGCTTGCCCATTAACATGGTGTGGAGCAGGCAGGCCCCTCAGAGAGCAGAGAACCATGGTGAGCGGGCCCAAGCCATCAGTAGAACATCCGCTGAGGGGACCCAGACTACGAGAGGGCACAGGCCAGACTGAGGGACCCCCCCCCTCGAGTACACAAATTTTTGTGCACCCGGCCCCTAGTATTATATAATACATAAGTAAATAATTAAGGGAAGAAATAATTTTTCTTAACAGAAAAATTCCAAAAAAGATTTCCCTCCAGAAGGTCAAGCTTGACCCTATACCCCTTGAGTGTGGGATGAAACTGACAACTCACTTCCAAAGTATAGTGTGGAAAGGGAAAACTAACTGGAAACTTAGTATATATATCAAAGTCATGTTGGTATCCCTTCACATGATGTGACAAAAGGAACATTTTGCCTCTCTGACATACTTCTCAAACCCATGGAAAATAAAAGTCAGTCTGGTCAAGTGCTAAATATCAGACAAACCTAAATTAAAGAATATTCTGACTTGACTTAGGGTAGCAAACACATAGTGAAATATACAGATTATGTATTATAGAATTGTACACCTGAAACCTAAAATAATTGTTATTTTATTTTAATGGAATAAAATACAAGGCAGCTATATGTATAGATATAAAAAAATTTACAGGAATAACTGTTAGGGGCCAAGAAGCAAGGTGTAGAACACTGTGCATACTATGTATGTATGTATTTTATATGTACACACACATACATATAAAATACATACATGTGTAAGTGTATATTTATATATATTCCCATGTTCAATTGGTAATGATAGTTGATTTTGGGGAGAAGAATGTAGTGGCTGGAGGATAGCATGGGAGAAGAGAAATATACTTTTTATTGTATAATTATATAACTATGTATTTTAGAATTTTGTGCCATGTGCATACACCTATTCAACAATAAATAAATAAATAAATAAATAAATAAATAAATAATAACATTTATATCTCATTTTAGTGTACATTTTTTGACAGCTAGAGGTTGAACAGATTTTAACTTACCTACTGGCCATTTCTATTCCTTATCTCATGAATTGACTTTTCTTGCTCTTGCATATTAAGTAGTTTTCTAAAGAGCCTATTGTTAGAGTTTGGCTAGTGACAATGGCTGTGGAAGAATTCACAATTAAAAGAAGAGATGCAGAAAGGAAATTTATTTTACTTTCCATGAAGAGAAAGTGCCAAGTACTGCTAATCAATACAGAGCAAGACATAAATGGCAGCCTGCTCTTTTAAGCAGGGGTTGTTGCTAGGTGACAAGGAAGGAAGGAGTTTGTGTTGTATTGAAGTTGAGCAGACAGTTTTTTTATGTGTTTCTTCCACCCCAGGAGACAGTCCTGCAGATGTTCTAGGGAGGTGTCTTATTTTTCCCTAGCCTATAAAACATTCTTAGAGAAAAAGTTATGAAGTTCAAAAAGGGCTTGAAGTGGGAACTTTCTAATAAAGAGAAACTCCTTGGTGGGAATTATCCCTGAGTTGTAAACACAGCAGGGAGGAGGGAGATGCAAGAATGCAGCATTGAAAGTAGCTTATCTTTGTCTTTTAGTTTGAACAGAGGGTCTGTTTGAATTAGAGGAGCTAACTAACAAACTTGAGGTTTAATAGCCAGGTGCTTCTCAGGAATTCTAGTAAGGCTACAGCAAAGTAAAAAGGGACCTTGAGAATCTATCTGTACCAAAATATTCAGCAAAGGAATTTTGAAACCTATAGATAGGAGAGTATACATAATGCCTCGGATCCCCACCCAACTCACTCTTCAGATTTAGCTGAGAACCCATCTCTGCTTCATAAGCAAGATATATAGGTTTGTTTGCTTTCCTTCTTTAATAAAAGTGCATGCTTTAATAAATTGGCTTTATATAGTGCAATTAAGGTCTCTTGTATAAATTCCTTTATATGAGAAGACAAGGATCAAGGATGGAAACAACCCTCTCCCACTAACACAAGGGGATGTCTAGTAATACCTCTCTGGTATCAGTGAGAGGTGCCTCTAACACCTATAATCATATTAAAATCTATAAGCATTTTGTGAAAACCTACAATATTTCATAAAGTAGAGTTGCCTGTTACTATGCTACCAGCAGTCATGCTTTCATTTAAGAAAATGTTACAGTTTATACCACTATTGCCTAAGCAATCAGTGATTTCCCTTGGCACCAAAAATAGCAAGGAAAATCCACTGAGACACAAAATAGTTTCCACATTTGAAAAACTACAACCATGATGAATCTAGGAGGGAAGACATTTTTATCTTGGGGATCTAAAAGCTGATAATCCTTAGTATACATTTTTGTAGGTTTAAGATGTATATGTGTAAGGGACAACATTAAAGTATCATACTAAAGTTAAAATAAGAAATAAGTTTCCTAGTGTAACTTACAACAAATATTACACTTAAATATTAAATAATTTAGGTGATGGCATGCTGCTTTTGTGGTCATTTCTTTCCCATATATATATTTTTAGGTATAGATTTTGAAACTACATAGTGGTTTTGCCGAAGGCTTTCTTCTTTCCCCCTTTTCATTTGATATGGCATAATCTTGGTTTTCAAATACCAAGTTTGTTCAACTGGATCAAAAGAATCACATTTGAGTATATATTAACCTTTCCAAGGAATGGGAGGCCCCAGCATAGCCACACCTTCTTGCTGTCCAGTCAACCTCCAGCAAGGTGAAATTTCTTCACTGATTTAAACCTTGTTCTGGACAAGTAAAAAATATGTAAAATATCCATTTCAGCCTGGCTTGTGTGACTCGGTGGTTGGGTGTCGACCTATGAATCAGGGGGTCACAGTTCAATTCCCATTCAGGGCGCATATCCAGGTTGCAGGCTTTAACCCCAGTGAGGGATGTGCAGAAGGCAGCCAATCAATGATTTTCTCCCATCATTGATATTTCTATCTTTCCCTCTCCCTTCCTCTCTGAAATCAATAAAAATATATTTAAAAAATAAAATATCTATTTCTGAAGTATATTGAAGTATATTATGAAGATTAAATAACATGTAAACCTTTTAGCATTGTGCCTTGCACTAAGAATGCACCTAACAAGCTGTGATATCATCATCATCATCATCATCATCATCAAGATAAATACAAGAATGTGGCCATTTATCAACCTGAAGGCAGAATAGACAGAAACCACAAATGAATCGTTGTACCACTATTCTGGGAACATGAGGGCCTTTAAATAAACATTTCCTGGCAAGTTTCAGACAAAAAGAACAAAATTAAATAGTAGCTATTTTGCATGCTGCTTCAAGTAACATCTCATCAAAGGTTGGAGGTATCATTTCCTTTTCATCTTTCACAGAACATCATAATTGACACAAACAACCAGAGAAGGATAAGTATCTATACAAGAACTAAACAATGAAAAATGTAAGTTTAAGTGACTAACAAAAAGCATTCACTGGAAAACATTTCAGTGGTTTCTCAAAAAGTAAAGCATAAAATTACCACATGACCCAGCACATCCACTCTAGGTACACATCCCAGAGACCAAGCCGCAACCTGGGCATGTGCCCTGACCGGGAATTAAAACTCAACCTCATAATTCATAGGTTGATGCTCAACCACTGAGCAATGACAGCCAGTCTCTGTTTTTGTCAAACTAATCTTTATTGTTGAAAGTATTACAGATGGCCTCTTCCCCCTACCTCCACTGACCCCTCCTCCCCACTCCTGCCCTCAGCACAGGTCTTCATAACACTATTGTCTGTATCCATGGGTTATGCATATATGCAGATAAGTTATTTGGTTAATCTTTTCCTGGCCTCTCAGGTTTTTTTAAATTAAGTTTGCTCTTCAAAAATTTGAAGAGTATAGAATGGTCCATACAATTGTAACCACAACAAAATAATCTACTTTGTTTTTTCCTAAAGCATGATTGCTTTAAAATATTTGAAACTGTAAAAATGAGTCAATTTTACTGTAGATATGTCTTAGTACTGAAATAATATTTAGTTCTAATATTTGTATACTATATAACAAAGTTCATTTGTATCTTAAAACAAAAAACAACATTTTAAAACAAAAGGTGGACATAAATTCATGCTACCTATTTGAATGACTCATTTTTCTCATTTTGAAATTAAGGGACTAATATAAGATCTCTAAAATAGTATCCACTTTCCATATCCTTTCCTAAGAATAAAATCAATGCAGTCAGCTATAGAAAAACATTGTTTACCTTTTTTAATGTGTTGTATCATTTCTTTTTATAATTTTATCAAAATAATACTACACATAGGTTGCACAAATAGCTCAAAATGCTTATAAAAAAACAGCTGCCCCATTCAACCCCTCCTCTTCAACAGTTCTGCTTCCCAAAAGTAAGCAATTTCAGCCAATTATGATTTGGATTTGCTCTAATAGTTATACCTGTTTCTAAAGGTGATACTGATATGGCTCACTTGAGTTATTTGTGGCTGCCATAACAAAATACCACATAGTTGGTTTAAAACAACCCAAATTTACTATAGTACAGTGTTGTAGGTTAGAAGTTCAACATAGATATCACTAGACTAAGATCAAGGTGTTAGAAAAAACTATGACACTTTCTGGAGGTTCCAGGAAAGCATGTCTTTCCTTGCTATTCCTAATTTCTAGAGGTCAGACACAATCTTTGTCTGGTGGGTTCCATCCACTTTCTTCCAATCCAGCAACATCAAACATCTCTCTGCCCTTCTTCATCATCACATTTCCTTCTGGTCACAGTCAGAAAAGGTTATCTGTTTTTATCCATTCGTGAAAAGAATGGGACCACCTAGATATTCTAAGATAATCTCCCTTCTCATGGTCTTTAATCTTAATCACATTAAACATCAATAAAGTATCTTTTGCATACTAAGGTGATGTATTCACAGTCTGTGAATTAACAATTAAACAAATTTGGAGGACATAATTTTGACAATCACTTGGCTATTTCATATGCTATATCAGATTCAGATATCATGTCTTAATTGCCCACTAGTAAAGATGAGGATTTAGCTCATTTGCACTACCTCCACTCCTTTCTCCACCTCCCAGTTTTGGATATTTGCATTGTTTTAATTCTTCCATTAGTCACCTGGCAACTTTAAACAAAAGTATCTTTACTTTTTCTTGTCAACTTTAGACAATTCCCTTTAATTACTCACTATGTAAGAATAGTTTCACTCCTCTTCATTCCACCATTCTCAGTTTTTCGGTCAACTTAATCTTCACATACACATTGTATGTATAATACATGTCACTTTAGAGGCCTGGTGCATGAAATTCGTACAATGGTGGGGGGGGGGGGCGATTCCTCAGCCTGGCCTGCATCCTCTTGCTATCTGGGACATCTCCTGGGATGTAGCAGTGTGCCAAGCAGCAAGCGGCCAGGGAGGAGCCCAAATCAGAGCTGGGCACTGTGCTGTTTGTGCTCACCCTGGCCCATTGCACCTGCTGCCACAAAGTCAGGAGAGGCTCCCACTGTGGCAGCTGCACTCACCAGCCTTGAGCCTGACTTCTGGCTGAGTGGCACTCCCCCTGTTGAAGTGCACTGACCATCAGGGGGCAGCTCCTATGTTGAGTGTCTGCCCCCTTGTGGTGAGTGCACATCATAGTGACCAGTTGTTCCAGTCATTCCAATGTAATGGTCCCTTAGGTTTTTATTATATAGACTAGTGGCCCAGCACACAAAATCGCATGCAATAGGCTACCCGCCACTTCCACAGGAGTTGGTGGAAGCCACAGCACACCCACAGGAGCCGGTGAGAGCCACTCCACTTCTGTGGGAGGGAGGCGGGAGCGAGCCACTGCTGCCTATGGGAACCAGGAGGGAGCCCTCACCACCCGCGGGAGCTGGGGCAGGACCAAGAGGTTTTCCATGCATCTCCTGGTGACCAGTCGCACATGCAGCCCTGCTCACCTACACACACTCACCACACATGCAGCCCCGCTCACCCATGCCTGTCTGTTGTGCATGCAGCCACCCGCTGATCAGTCGTTACATGTGAGGGTGTGATGACCATTTGCATATCAGCCTTTTATTATATAGGATGTTATATATGATCACATTTTAATTCTGCTAAACATCTTGACTTCTGTGGATTATATATTTTATCTTGACTGTAAATATCACTCATGCCTAATCCAAGTAATATATTAGAGTCACAGTTCCTTTTCTTTGATGCCAATGTGAGTTTTTTGCCAATCAAGGGAGAAGACTCTCCTCTAAATTGTACTTGAGTCCAGCCAGTGTGGCTCATAGGCCAATGCTCAACCACTGAGCAACACTGGCCAGGCTTCACATTTAATTTTAATCATAATTCCCACTTGTACAAGGAGAGAGTGAATCATATTCAAAATAATTTTAATAATCTTATTATATATATGTATATATATATACTAGGGGCCCAATGCACAAAATTTGTGCATTTGCGGGGGGCAGGGTGGTCCCTCAGCCCAGTCTGTACCCTCTTGCAGTCTGGGATCCCTTGGGGGATGTCTACCTGCTGGTGTGCCTGGCCAGCCTGGGTGAGGGGCTGATGGCTGTTTGTAGTGAGGCTGGCTGGGATTTATTTAACTTCTAAAGTTGAAATTTTGTTGCTTTAACTGGAGCTCAGCTCAGGTTGCCCCTGACAATCGAGGCTCCCAGCACTTCCTTGAGCCTAAGGTGGGAAGCAGGTAACTGAGGTTTGTTTATCTTCTATAATTGAAACTTTGTTGCCGTGAGTGGAGGCCAGCTTCCTGTTTATTCCAGCTCAGGCTGCCCACAGCTCCCATTGACCCAACATCCCAGCAAGGCTGGCTGGAATCAGGTTTCTGGGGTTCATTTATCTTCTATAATTGAAACATTGTTGCTTTGAGAAGAGGCCCAGCTGACCTAACAGAAGCTTCCTGCTTATTCCAGCTCCGCAGCTGCCAGCCACCATCTTGGCTGGGTTAATGTGCCACTCTAATGGGCTGTTGGGCATGGCTTGGCTGGTGGATGTGGCTTAGGTGTCTAGGAGTGAGGGTCAATTTCCATATTACTCTTTTATTAGATTAGATATGTGTGTGTATATATATGTATATATATAATGCTTTTATATGTGCTTGTATACTTGGACAATTACTTCTGAGGGGGAAAATAAACATCTATACTAATAAAAGCATAATATGCTAATTAGACCAAATGACCTTCTGGATGTCATTCCAGACATCCTTACAGACAAAGTGTCAGTGGCAGAGGCTGAGGCAGAAGTGGTTGGGGCAATCAGTCAGGCAGTGGAGCAGTTAGGGGTGATCAGGCCAGCAGGGGAGCAGTTAGGGATCGATCAGGCTTGCAGGGGAGCAGTTAGGGGGTGATTAGGCTGGCAGGCAGAGGCGGTTAGGGGGTGATCAGGCCAGCAGGCAGAGGCAGTCAGGGGCGATCAGGCCAGCAGGCAGAGGTGGTTAGGGGTGATCAGGACAGCAGGCAGAGGTGGTTAAGGGGCAATCAGGCTGGCAGGGGAGCAGTTAGGAGGCAATCAGACCAGCAGGCAGAGGCAGTTAGGGGTGATAAGGCTGGAAGGCAGAGGTGGTTAGGGGTGAACAGGCCAGCAGGCAGAGGAGGTTAGGAGCGATCAGGCAGGCAGGTAGGTGAGCGGTTATGAGCCAGTGGGATGGGGCTTAAACCAGTAGTTGGACATCCCCCAAGGGGTCCCAGATTGGAGAGGGTGCAGGCTGGGCTGAGTGACATCCCCTCTTCTGTGCACAAATTTTGTGCACCAGGCCTCTAGTATACATATAACATACAAGATACAGGATGGGACAAAAGTAGATTTACAGTTGTGAGTATGCAAAACACAGTTTATTCTTATATTATTATTTATTAGTTATTGTATTATTTTTTCATATTAACTATGTAAATCTACTTTTGCCCTGCCCTATATATACATACTTCTGAGAAATTAGATATATATGTATATAAGTATGCAAATTACACATATATGTATATGCAAGTTCTCTAAAAATGAGAGACTTCTTATAACATATGCTTCATAATAACTCAATAAACTAAAAACCATAATCAGAAAAAACAGTTGTAAATTGCACCAATTCTCTATACATACCTGGGTTTTTGAGACCCTTTTCTTATACTTCACAGCATATGGTGGGATATCAAATGTAAATTCAGTTCTAGATAAATTCACTGGTGCTTGCAACACTATGAGAAGAAAGTAAATAAACTGAAAATTAATAGATATAAGCTCATGGGTAATTCTTACTTATGCTTTTTAACATGAAACAAAAAAATATACAATTATTTTCTATTTTTACATATTGCCAGTAAGACGAAAACTTAAATTTTAAACATTTTTAGAATATCTTAGTTTATCACATCTATAAAATTCTAATTTTGTATTTTTAATGCTAATTATGTACAAAACTTTAAAAAGTACCCTTGAGACAATAAAAGAATATAAAAAATAAGAAATATTGAGCTGAGAAAAAAGTAAACAAAGTTAAATGATCTACATACTAAGTTTAATCAATGCAGTACAGAAGTGAAAAGAAACAAAGCAGAAAAACTATGGAAATAAATAAAAATATGTAGATTGTGTATCATAACATTCATGCATGAAAAAAGAAAATAACCATTCTATTAAAGATTAGAATTGGTGGAATCTGTAAAAATACATTAGTGAAGATAGTATTACCTGTTAGAAAATCCTTTTTAAAAAATTTATTAAATTTATTGTGGTGACATTGGTTCATAAAATTACACAGGTTATAAGTGTAAAATTCATTGATATATTACCAGCATATTGCATTTTGTATGCATTATCCAAAATCAAATCATCTTCTGCCACCATATGTTTGACCCCATTTACCTTTCACTATCTCCCAACACCATTCCCATATAGTTGTCTGTGTCTATGAGTTATTGTTTATTTGTCTTGTTTGTTCATTTGTTGCTGAAATTTCAGTTTTATATCCCACATATGAATGAAATCATATGGTTCTTGACTTTTTCTGTTTGATTTATTTCATTTAGCATACTTTCAAAATCTACCCATGTTGTTGCAAATGGCAGTATTTTATCTTTTCTTATGGCTGAGTAGTAATCCATTGTATATATGTAACATCTTCTTTATCCAGTCCTCTAGCACAGGACACTTTCATTGTCTCCATGTTTTGGCCACCATGAATAATGCTGCAATGAACATAGGTGGTGCACATATCTATGCAAATAAATGTTTTCAAATTTTTCTGGTCATATGGTAACTCTATTCTTAATTTTTTGAGAAGCCTCCATACTGTTTTCTGTAGTGGCTGTACCAGTTTAGTTTATCACCAGCAGTGATTGAGGGTTCCTTTTTCAACACAACCTCTCCAAAATGTATTACTTATCTTGTTGATAATAGCCATTTTAACAAGTATGAGGTGGTATCTCATTGTGGTTTTGATTTCAAACACCCAGATTCAATGCAATCTCTATCAAAATCCCAATGGCATTTTTTTTAAAGAAAGACAACAAAATAAGTCACCAGATTGATATGGAACCACAAAAGACACCGAATAGCCAAAGCAATCCTGAGAAAAAAGAACAAAGTTGAGCTGAGCTCTGGCTACGTGGCTCAGTTGGTGGGAACTGACTTGTACACAAAATTATTGTAGCCTCTATTAGCAGTCAATGCACATATCTAGGTTGTGGGTTCAATCACCAGTGGGGGCATGTATGGGAGGCAACCAATTGGTTTCTCCCTTATATGGCTCTCTCTCCCTCTCCCTCTCCCTCTCCCTCTCCCTCTCCCTCTTCCTCTCCCTCTCCCTCTCCCTTTCCC
>PVJC01034057.1:0-19028 GCA_004026665.1 Murina feae
AATCAGGCACAGATAGTGATATATCCATTTATAACTCAGAAAACCACGGGGTATTTCCAAACTGATGTCATTCATAGAAAGAATCCCATGTGTTGTAGAGGAATAAGAAAAATTACACGGGTCAACTGGGGGATTCAGAGCGCACGTGGGATATTCCCAGCTAATTATTTTTATTTTAAAAAAATTTATTATGCAGATTAATCTATAGTTCAATAATTGGGATGGTGTTCACTGAGATTTTACATTAGAAAGCATACCTATGTAAGTGGTTTATATAACTCAAGGCTTTCTTTTTATTTTCTTTAAAAGGCTATACAAATACAAAAATTACCATGAAATTCTGTGTAGTCATTTTATTTATAGAAAATAAACTTTATAAGAAAAATTATAATATCTACTCAAATTATTGAAACTGATTCTATTTTATTATTTTTGGGGAAGAGAAATAAATATAAACCTTATTTTTTCCAGCCAAAAACATTAAAAGAGCATCTTTCTCTTCTCTTCACTAGGTTCAGTTTTTAAGAACTTAAAGAAGCTTATGGTATATGTTAACTATTATATGTTTAACATATACTATATGTGTTAAATATATTGAATAAATTATTGATATTACACAGATTAAACATTATGTAGAAGACACTTTCTTCCTGATTGTCTACACTTGCTTGGAAAATACTTTGGCTGTCTTAGTTCTGCCATATCTGCTGCTGCCTTTGCTGGATGGTTGACCCAGATCCTGATATCCAGTTAGGAGACCAGACCAATTGTTGTATCCTTTTCCAATCAGTGGGCATCCCTGGTTCCCCCTTAGCCAATGTCCTCAATATGGGTGACTCCATAACGGTCACCCCACTCACTGTTCCAGGTAACACCACTAATTTTCTCTTTGGTTCTAAGTCTTATCAGGAGCCCTGTGGTTTACCTGCAATGTTTAATCCTGATGCCTGCTATGAACTGCTTTACTATCCTGAATCTTTCAGTGGGGCTGCAGGTGAATTCTGCCAATAGGGTGGTCTTATCCCATGTGATTGAGGAACAAACTTTAAATGTATCAGAAGATTAAATTTTTCCTTATATTATACACAAATAAGATGACCACATGAATTAAAGACCTAAGGCTCAAAGCAACCCTTAAAAGTTTTAGAAAAAAAATGTAGGAGATTATTTCATGACATTAAAGATTTTTTTTAAAAAAAAAGATCTCTTAAAAATATAAAATAGTTCATCCATTGTAACAAATGTACCACTCTGGTGGAGATGATTATAATGGAAGAGGCTATGCCTGTATAGAAGTAGAGGGTATATGGGAAGTCTGTGTGCCTCTGCTGATTTTGCTATGAACCTGGAATTGCTGCAAAAAAATAAATAAGGTTTAAGAAAAAAGAACCATTAAGTACAAACTAAAAGATGAATACATTTCACGACATTAACATTTTAGGTTCCTATACATTAGAAATCATATACAAAGTTAAAAGGCAAGCTAGAGACAGATAAATTATTTACAAGACATTTGAGAAATAATTGTGTTCTAGAATAAGTAAAAAGTTCCAATAAGTAAGAAAAAGACAAAAATTCCAGTAAAGAAATAAATATAAACTTTCAGTTCGCAGAAGTGAAGTTCTGTATAACCAATAAAAACATAGGGGAAGCTATAACTTGCTAGTAATAGAAACATGCAAATTAAAACAAAATACCCTTTTATGTCTGTCCGACTGGAAAAAATTCAAAAGCCTAACAATGACGAGTGTGACAGGGAACTAGGGGAAACAGGAACTTTCAGATTCTTACTGTTAATTACTTTAATGTTAATGATGCTTGATGAACATTGAAGTTTTACTATAGGGAATGTAGTTTACATTTGAGAAGAAAAGTATTTGAGGTTGAAAGAGCAAATTAGTATATTTTGGAAAGCATTTTGGCAATATCCAGCAAAATTAGAAGCTTATAACCCACAGCAAGCCAACTTCTAAAGTATAAATCCCACAAAAACTCTTGCTCAAGGATACAAGGATATTAACTGCCACATGTTTGTATAATTCCAAAGTGTCTTCCATTGGGAAAATGGATCCTCTTGGTTTTGTTTGTGCCCATAGCAAGCATGCATTTACTCTGCAGGGTCTTACAACTCCCTTCTATTTTATTTTATTTTATTTTATTTTATTTTATTTTATTTTATTGTTTAAGGTACAAATAGTAATATATATCTCCTTTCCCCCTCCCCCACCTCCCGCCTCTCCTACTCCCTGGCACTTGGGAGGGTAAGAGATAAACTGAAGGACCTGTATGCATGCATATAAGCACAATCAACAGAGGCAAGACAATGGGGGGGGGGCGGTGAGGACAACTCCCTTCTTTATGAAGTTGACAATCAGGCACTGAGCCTATCCTTTTGCTCCCACAAACTCTTCCCTTCACTCCCTGCCTACACCCCTTATTCCCTTGAACACCTCTTATCTCTGGCCAAGATGCCTGGTCAATGCCTACAACTCTTCCTTCGTTTTGCCTTTTCTAGAAATCTTACTTGACTTCTCCTTCAGACTTGAGTTACTGGTAATTAATAGCCAGAAACATTATCCTGTTTCACACTTCCTCATAGCCCACTACCTGCTTAAATGAGGAGGAACAGAGAAAGGAAAATACATACAGGGAGAAAAAAGCATAGATTAATAACTTCAAATATTCTCCTACCACGTTCTTCTCCTAGCAAATCTTTGGGCAGTGATACCCCCATGCACATGGGTGCCTAGGTCTGTGGGTGGGGTGAGGAGGGTACATGAATGTCTGGTGAATTTCTTGACTCATCTGGAAGTTTGGACTCATACCCATAGAAGGTACATCTTCATCCATCAATAACCTTCTGCTGCCTTTATTTTTCCCACCCTCGGAAGCTGACCTTGGCATAGGTAAGGGCAATACTTCTGAAGCAGATTGTTACTGCAAGGTTGCACATAATTGGTTACCCTGGCAACCTTAAGACCCCTGTACAGGGAAGAGGGGCTGTCAGTAACTGCAGGCAACTTGGGTGGTCCAGCCATTCTCTTTCTCCCCAATCAATATCTTTCTTCAAATCTCTGCTCAAAGAGTCAGAGGCAGCCTCCTGCTCACATTTAGAGAGATGATCATGAGGTTGGCTGCCATATTGGTGTTCAGCACTCTTCTCACCCAGTATCCATCTTTGTGGCTTCCCTTTTATAATATACCAAAAGAATAAATAAATGAATGAAAAGTAAGTAATCCCTTTCCCATGACTCTTTTAGTGAATAAATGTGAAGAATTGGGTGTGTACTTGTCCCATTTTTCTCTTTGGCCTATCACTAGCCTGTTTTCGCTGTGGGAAGGACTTGCTTTTTGTTTTACATTTCAATTTGAGAGAAGCCTAGTTTATTAACATACCAGATAACAAAATATAATTATGTTAGGCATTTTATTTCATCTTTCCAGTGAGACTGTTTACTTAGACTTTCCTATTGCCAGCATCTCCGTCTTTTACAAAATGCCTGGTCTCTATTTCCGGTCCACCTGGAGAAGATAATTTGAAGGGCCAGCTGATATTGTTTGTTTCTGTGAAGCAATTTCCAACAGTATAGATCTCATGAGTGAGATCCTCTGTGCAGATACGCCGTATTTACCAAGAGCAATCATTGTGTTATCTGTCAGCGCAATTAGATTCCTATTGATTTTGCCATAACCACGCTTGTAGATCAATGAATAACTTCAGGTTTGGTGTCTCCATGAAATAAATGGTTCCACAATCCTCAGCATGTTAACTAAAGCCTTGTTGAGCTTATCAAAGATACCATCAAACATCTGGTGAAGGAGAAGAAACTACAACACCTTTTGGAACTTAGGGTTCCCATCAGCATCATGAATATGGATCCTGATGACAAATGCCAATTTGGATTCTGTAGACACTTAGAAGTGGCCAGTTTTTATTTTTTCCATCCTAGCCATTCTTGTCCCAGTTCAGTATATCCCCTATATTCTTGTGATGGTGTTAGCTTCCTCATAGATAAGCTTCTTTTTAAACATCCTTTGAATAAACTTCTTTTTCAGGAGCTTGATCTTCAGCTCTGAAAAAAATCACCTTTTCTCTGCACCCTCATGGTTTCAACTGGAAAGACCACACATAACCTGTTTTTAGGTTTGCCTTTTTTTTTTTTAACAGGTTGTATTTATTCACTTTACTTTGAATTTGCTTTTATTCATCTCACAGTATATTATAAATATCCTTCACATTTGGGCCATTTAAATAACCTATATATATCATTGTGTGTGAGTGTGTCAGTGTGTGTGTGAGTGTGGGTGTCAGTGTGCAAGTGTGTGTGAGTGTGTGTGTGTACCAAAATTTATTCAATTCCCTATTTTTGGGCATTCAGATTGTTTATGGTTCATTGGCATGAAAGACAATGCTACAAACAGCATTATGTGTATACATGTCCTTTATCAAATGTGATTTTTTTAATATAAGTTAAAATTCTAGACCTGAAATCACCACATAATATATAGTTTTAATTTGAATAACTGCTGCCACATTTATTTGCAAAAACAGTTGAAGAATTCACACTCCTACCACCAAAGTAAGAAAATGTTTCTAACCCAGAGTATTCGTCAGCAGTGGTTGCCATTGCTTGTTCAAAACATTTACCAATCTAACAGGTGAAAAACATGGCATCTCCCTATTGTTCTAACTCAGTATCCTGGGGTAGGAGCAAAAATGTAAATCCCAAACAGAAAGAAGCATCCCTGAGAATCTGGAATTCTTAGTTGCACACACTGGCATCTGTCTCTCCACCTGACCCTGGTGTGAGACCTGCATTTCTCCTTGCAAAGGTCTGAGAAAGTGAGGAAACAGCCCGTGTTTCCTTAATACTGTTTTCTTTAAGCTCAACAGAATTATGTCAACTGTTATTATAAGGAAAGGCCATTGACACACCAGCCAAAAAAGGAAAAGGTGTGTCCACCAGCTAAAATAAATAAAAGAGCAAAACACATAGAAACCGTTTTAAAACCTAACAGTTACAATAGTGCTGAGGAAGCTGGTAGGACAAAGCCAAGCTCAATGCTTATAAACTCAGGGTGTCTCCTGAACTTGTTCAACTTAATTTTGGCCAGTAAACATAGGACTGCCCTGAAAAGGTCTGAAAGTGGCAATGATATTAAAGATATTATAGATTTTTATAATTAATGATTAAAAATATATACATTGTGGTCCTTCCATTGGTCCCCCTTGATACCAATAATTTCAGAATTATTCATGACTAATGAAAGTGTGACCAAGCAAAAATTAGACAACACACTAATGTATAGGCATACCTGATTTCATTTTACAGCAAAACAAAAATTGATGCAATTATAAAACTTTAATGCTCTTAGTATTAAATCAAAGTCTGTGAGAAAATTTTCTTCATAAGTGGCAAGTGATTCATCCAATTGAAAACAGTCCTATTAGTTGATAAGAGCAATAAATTCACTTTTAAAGGATTTTAAAGTCATCGAAATGTCCCAAATCTTATCAGTTATATATTGAGGGAGAGAAAAAACTGAAGAAAATGATGCCACAATGACAGCATCTGCCATAGTCACTGAAGGCAGCTCAGGAATAAAATGTTCTACCTAAAACACAGCAGCTTTTGGTGGCTCACTAGATAGTACCTGCTGTCAGAGATCAGAGCAGGAAATAATGGTCTCCTACTATGTAAAATAGGGGGGTAACACTAATTAGGAAAATACAGTGCAGAGAAACCTTTTTTTTTTTTTTTCTGGAATAGCATGTGCACCTTTCTATTCGCTTCTCGTGTGGTATTATGAAGTTTGTGAGTACACACGTCAATGTCACCTGCTAAACAATATAAGATTACAGATAGGAGACTCTTTTATTCCTCTTTATAATGTCCAAAATCTAGCACAGTGTCAGGTGCAGAGTACATGCTCTATAAATGTTAACTATACGCCCTGACTGGTTTGGCTCAGTGGATAGAGCGTCGGCCTGTGGACTCAAGGGTCCCAGGTTCGATTCCAGTCAAGGGCATGTACCTGGGTTGCGGCACATCCCCAGTTGGAGGTGTGCAGGAGGCAGCTGATCGATGTTTCCTTCTCATCGATGTTTCTAACTCTCTATCCCTCTCCCTTCCTCTCTGTAAAAAATCAATAAAATATATTTTTAAAAAAATTTTAACTATGGAAACTCAAACATTATGTAAGATGCTAAACCACTGGAAACATTGATGTCATTAAATCTGTAGATACATCAGGGCTATGAATTGAATTGTGTGAGTTCCTCCCTTCCAAGTTCATATGTTGGATCCTAAACGCCCCCATGTTATTTTATTTGGAGATGGGGATTTGAGGCGGTGATTACGGTTAAATGAGGTCATTAGAGTGAAGTCCTGACTCAATAAGATTGATGCCCTTGTAAGAAGAGGAAGAGAGAGATCTATCCACACAAACACACCGAGGAAAGTTATACAAGCATACAGGGAGACCAGGGAGACCCGGCCATCCATGAGCCAGGAACGGAATTGGTTGGCACTTTGATCTTGGACTTCTAGTTTCCAGACTGTGAGGAAATAAATTTCTGTTGTTTAAGCCACAGTCTACTGTTTTTTGTTAAGAGAACCCAAACAGACTAAGGCAATCAATAACCCAGTACAATTTCTGGTGCTCTTCACTGGTTTCATAACAGTGAACAAAACCAAAGAAAAATGACTTTTCTCAAGTCATAATAATCATCCAAGAATGAATGTTAGCAAAATATTTGACATGTATGAATTTAACAGTAACCGAAAGCTTGAAAGCTTGAGGATACAGTTAAGAAGAGGGAGAAAATTAAAATATAAGTCACAAATTACTTTTAACATAAAAAATTATATTATTCAGCCTGTACCTCCTTTGACAAAGGACTCTTTGATTATGTTTTTTATCTTTGATAAAGCTTGAAGCCCTATTGACCTAATGCAAATGCCCCATTCTCTTTTTAGATTTCATCAAAGATTTGTAACAAATTGCATAAGTGTTAACTTTTAAACTATAGCAGGTCTCATAATCTCATAATGTTAAAGCATTGTTTCATTTTAACATTGAGATGCTATAGGAACCTACTGCTGTTTGTATCAATTGGCCTGTGGTAAAACTGGTTTCGTTATACATCATGTCTCTTAAAGTCAAAGAACTGATGGAGGACCTTAAGTGAGGGTTTACTATATAGTAGTTCCCCCTTTTCCACAATTTTGCTTTCCTCGGTTTCAGTTACCCATGGTCAATTGCTGTTCAAAAATATTAAATAGAAAATGCCAGAAATAACCATCCATTTTGAACTGTCCTGAATAACATGGTGAATCTTCAAGTCATCCCGTTTTGTCCCTCCCAGGATGTCAATCATCCCTTTGTCCAGTGTATCCATTCTGTATACACTCCCTGATCACTAGTCACTTAGGGTATTATCTTCATTATTAGATCAATTGCCAGCTTATCAGATACATTGCTATAATTGTTCTACTGCATTATTAGTTGTTGTTACTAATCTCTTATTGTGCCTACTTTGTAGATTAAACTTTATCACAGGTCTGAACGTACGGGAAGAAACAGTATGTATAGGGTTCAGTACTATCCACAGTTTCAGGCATCCACTGACGGTTTTGGAATGCATCCCCCAAGGGGGTACTACTGTATAGCCCCAGTTCAATTTCTAAACTGGAGAAAAGAACCCCTTCCAGTGTTCTTTGTGAAGCATAGGATCCAACAGAAAAAGAAATATCATTTATTTCTTATACTAGAGGCCCAGTGCATGAAATTCGTGCATGGGTAGGGTCCCTAGACGTGCCTGGTGATCAGGGCTGATCAGGGTTTTCTGGCTGCTGGCTGGGACCTTTCTTCTCCAGCTGCTGGTCAGGGCCTTCCTTCTACATCACCCCCTGGTGGCCAGCACACATCATAGCAAGCAATTGAACTCCCAGTTGAACTCCCGAGGGGACACTTCACATATTAGCCTTATATATATAGATAGATAGATGTCTCATAATACAACATATTTTTATGTGGCATTGGTCATCAGAAATTTGCAAACCAAAATTAGCATGATAACAGTTTGTAACTTCATCCTCACAAAGAAACTAGATTCTTTGAATGAGAGTTGACTATATGAAGCAAAGGGATTAACTGACAAAGGTGGCACCTGTACCATTATGATGCCCACAATGAATATGCTGGTGCAGATTTAGAAATCCAGACCTAAGTTACTCTCTCACCATTACAAGCTTTTAAAGCAGTGACCAGAGGATGTTCTGAGCATAAGGATGCTTGACATTTTTATAACAATGGGAGCAACTTAAGTAGAACAGTGGTTTTTGTTCCTCTGAAGGTAACGACTTTTTCTTTTCTTTTTATTGTTCTTCAAAATTTGGATTTACCCCACTCAGTTGCTGGCCTGAACATACCAGTCATTCCTAGGGCATCCTGACATATTTGTCATCATCATCTTTCCAACGACTTTAAGAACGGTCACAGTATTATGTGACCTTTTAAACACTACAGTTCTAAACTGTTTTATATTGTCTGAGCCTTCTTATTGATAATTATGAGTCTTACGCATTGGATTTGTTACTTTTTCTGATGGTAAAAACTTTGAATATAAAATTCTCAGTTTTATTCTTTATTATATTATTTTACCCTAAAATATATGTTTGAATAGATGTTCCATACTGTGTAGTACTGCATCATATAGAGAATGTTTGTAATTAGGTCAGCATACACTGTTTCTAGGCACCGCCAAGGAAACAATTGTGTTATACCCGTATTTCAATATTACCAAAGTAACGGGACTGAGTGATTCATTGGGAGTGTGGTTGCCATGCTCAGTGCTCCCAGGGGTAATAAAGTGAGGGCTCCGAAGACAGATGCAGTTGTGAAAGTCTCTTTGAGTGGTCACAAGGGATTCTCTTCCAAAACACAAAAGCATAGCAAAGGAGAATGTGTTTGACCAAGAGAAAAGAAAATATGTAAAGCTTAAAGGAACAGACTAAAGCCCTCCTCCTTTCTGAGAATGCAGACCAATAGTCATCCATGAGTCTTAGGGAGAAAAGGAGGCTGGTCCACATGACCCAAAGGGTAAAATAACACCCAACTGCTGCTCTATAGGATAGAGCCAGCAGTGTGAGGATGACAGAACATTGGGAAGAGACACCTGGATCTGAAAGGGAAGAACTTGTGTATCTTCAGCCATTGTGCCAGAGGAAAAAGAACTTTCATAAAGATCAATAATTTGTTGGTATGGAAAAGAGGGACTCTCTGCTTCCTATACAAGCTACTGATAGTGTCCTATATTGTTTCATTCAGTCAGCCAGTGCCCATTACTGCTTCTTGTGCATGAGATATTAGAGGAGAATACAACACTGAACAAGGACGTGATTCCTGTCCTCACCTTTCGATCTAATGAGCAAACAGACCTCCTACTCACCTGCCTCTTCTCCTTTCCTGCCTCCTTTGCTGGTTCTTATATCCTAACCTCTGGATTCTGGAGTGCTCCAGACTTCAGTCTCCCTGCTGCTTCTCTCTTCTATCCACATACTTGTTCTACTTTATTTCATCCTGTCTTGTGGCTCTAAGTACTATCCACACACTAATGACTCCTACATTTACATTTCCAATTGGAACCTCTTCTCAGAATTGCAAATGGCTGCCCAACAAACCCACTCGGAAGGCATTTCAACCAGATGACTAAAACTGAACTCCTGATAAACACCTGTCAGTCCTTCTCCAGTCTTCTCCACCAAATGTAATAACACCTTCCTTCTTGAAGTTAACAATCAAAATTCTGAGCACCATCCTCAATGAGTTCCCTTCTTTTACACGCTACCAAAAAAAATTGTCAGCAAATTCTAATTCCTTTGTCTTCAGAATCTGTCCAAAATTTGGCTGTTTATCACACATCAACCCAGTGCAAGACACAATTATCTTTCCCTATAGCATCACAATTACCAGTGTCCTTCCTGTTTCAAATGTCTGTCCAGCTTCAACGTATTCTCCAAAGTGCAGAAATAGAGATTCTACTAAAACAATCCAATAAGCATTTTTATTGAAGTTTTTGGGGTGACATTGGTTAATAAAATTATATAGGTTTTGTGTGTACAGTTCTATAATATGTCATCTCTATATTGTATTGTGCAGTCATCACCAGCTATTACTTTTTTATTTTTTTATTTATTTTAAAAAGGGGGTTGGGGGAGAAAGGAGAGAGACATGGATTCGTTGTCCCACCCATTCATCCACATATTGGTTGACTCTCATAGATGTGCCTGACCAGGGATGGAACCCACACCATGGCTGCATTGGGACAATGCTCCAACCATCTGAACTATCCACCCAGGGCACTATTACTTTTTATTTGCCTTCTATTTGTCCACTTTCCAGTTCATTTATACACTGCTTTTGGTGGCATTTAATAAGATAATATTAAGAATTTGGTCTTGCCCTGACCGGTTTGGCTCAGCGGATAGAGCGTCGGCCTGCAGAGTGAAGAGTCCCAGGTTCGATTCCAGTCAAGCGCATGTACCTTGGTTGTGGGCACATCCCCAGTACAGGGTGTGCAGGAGGCAACTGATTGATGTTTCTCTCTCATCGATGTTTCTAACTCTCTATCCCTCTCCCTTCCTCTCTGTAAAATACCAATAAAATATTTAAAAAAGAGAATATTATAAAAGAATTCGGTCTCATTAGCAATAAAAATAGACCCTGGTGTATCCAAATAACATTTTGTTTAATTGTACCAGTCCTTAAGTATAATCCTGTATACGTGTTCTGCACCACTAGTTTTTGTGGTTAAGGGCTACTCTATCCACCTGATTTATCTTTGCATCCTAAGCAGGGCCTATGTAGGATAAAAGAAGTGCTAGTCAATGAGGACTTGGCACTGCAGAGTCAGTGGGATGCATAGATGCTGCTCCCATCAATGATCCTCAGCCGGCCAAGGCTGTGACAGACACTGAAAGCCAAGTGTCCACGTGATGCATAAGCTGTGGTTCTTGTAGAACTACTTCAAGTCTTCCTAATGGGTTGGGAGGGGTTGAGGTAGTGAAGTCCCTTAACCGGAATCCCCAAGAAAAAAAAAGTCCTGATTTTGTTCATCTTGTTTTGTTTTGTTTTTTCAGAGAGGAAGGAGAGAGAAATATTAATGATGAGAGAGGATCATTGATCAGCTGCCTCCTGCACACTCCACACTGTAGATCAAGCCCACAACCCAGGCATGTGCCCTAACCGGGAATTGAACCATGACATCCTGATTCATAGGTCAATGCTCAATCACCAAGCCACACCGGCAGGGCAAAAGTCCCAATTTTGTAGCATTGGCTGATTTCAAGCCATCAACTTCAAAATGTGTACTGTCACCTCTCCAACACACTACTAGGCTATACAAAAATGATTTTTTTAAGACTTAACCCTAATTGTTGTTTCCTATGCTTTAATAGCAACTAAACACACATTTCAAATGTAATCTTTGATTTGAATTAAAATGTCATCCTATGCCACTCAATACAAGAACTGAAGGTTGAAATTGAGAAAAACTTCTTTAAATGTGTATTTCAGATTTGTCTCAGATAGGTACTTATTTCCAAAAATTAATTTTTTATTTCCTTTCTCCCTAGAAGCTAGATGTGGCCACTCATTGACACATTCAAAATGAATAGAATCACGTTTTGTTCTCCAGTCAGTGTTTGGACACAAAACTTTCAGGTAGTTTCTGTGATCGTGTGGGAAGAGATAGGACGGAGTGCACGGGAGCATTTCTTGTTTTATTTTAAGTGTGACGAAAGCTCTTATGTTATGTATTACTTAAGTTCAGACAAATGAGTCAGATCAATGAAATCTGGTGCCTACTTTAAAAAGAATGAAAGGGTGTAGTGATGGTAGAGAGACAGCAGATAGATATTTGATGTGATGAAACTAAAGACAAATTTTCTTACACAACAGCCACAAACATTTGAGGAATAGGAGGTCATTCTTTGTCATGATTTTTTGCTCCAAGGAAAGAACAAATATTTTGTCATTTGACCTGAAATACGTACAATCCTTTTTGTCCTCATTGAGTAAATAACTTTCTGGAAATGCAGGGTTGGGAAAAAGTAGGTTTACAATTATTTGTATGGAAAATAATATAATAATTAAGAAATAATAATACAATAATAAACTCTGCTTTGTGTACTCAGAACTGGTGGTGTAATTCCAGTCCAAGCCCCAAGAACCAAGGGAGCTGAGGGTATAAATCCCAGTCATGTGGCAGGAGTAGGTCACATGAAATGTTCCATCTTGACATTGAGACAGAAAAGAAAGAGTCTTTTGTTCTATTCAGTTCTATTCATGACCTCAGTAGATGACTCCCACTCACCTTGAGCAGGGTAATCCATTGAGTTAATCCACTCAAATGTTCTCCTCATCCAGAAATAACCCTCAAAGACACACCCAGAATTAATGTTCAACCTGGCACCCCAAAGCCAGCCAAGGTGACATATAAAATTAATAACTGCCCTAGCTGATTTGGCTCAGTGGCTAGAGCACCAGCCTGCAGGCTGAAGGGTCCCAGGTTCAATTCCAGTCAAGGGCACATGCCTGAGTTGTGGGCTCAATTTTCAGTAGGGGGCATGTAGGGGGCAGTTGATCAGTGATTCCTCTCATCATTGATGTTTCTGTATCTCTCTCCCTCTCCCTTCAGCTCTGAAATCAATAAAAATATATTTAAAATAATACAAAATAAAATTAATAACTATCTCATAAGGTAATGTATTTATTGGTTCCAGGGTTTACAATGTAGATAACTTTGGGGGACCATTCTGGCTACCAGATCATACAAGTTCTCCACTGTTTGGTTTGCCTCCCAAATTCCTCAGTTCTAGAGCAGGAATATGAGGGTTTTGACTCTCAGACTAGCAAAAGTGTTCACAAACATCTGTAAAAAAATTATTTACTACATATTTATAAATGAGCATATTCAAATATACTCAAAAGTAGAGTGAACAGTACAAAGCAGTCCATGTACACATCACCCAAGCTCAACAAGTATCAATATTTCACCGGTCTTGAGACATCTGTTTGTTTACACTCTGCTTTTTCATTTGGATGTGTGTTTAGATGGATGAAAATATCTCTATTTGTGAAAATTAATTTAGCTTCATATTTTACTCAGAATTGTAATTGTTTTGTATAATACAAATTAAAGAACAAAGGGGTAATAATTTACAAAGCAAAAATAATACTAGTGCTTTGCTCTCATTTACTGGTGGGAAATAGCATTGGAGTATTAAAATCTTGCCCAACTTACATATTTGCCGTGATGATTCACTGATATTTTGTATGAATTGTCTCACAATATAGTACTCTCTTACTTTAGTCTTCTGCTGATGTGTAAGGGAAAGGGAATGAAAGTAGTAGCCAGCTTTTCTCAGAGAATTTAAGAAATGAAACTCAATTGCACAATATTTCTGCTTATTTTCTCCTTTTCTCTTGATGCCAAATCTCTCTTAAATAAAACATTTTAAAAAGTAATAGCATTGATGGTGAACACACAATACATGAACTATGTATTGTAGAAATGTACACCTGAAACCTATATAATTTTATTAACCAACTAGAGGCCTGATGCATGGAATTCGTGCATGGGGTGGAGGGTGTCCCTCAGACCAGCCTACACCCTCTTCCATCTGGGACCCCTCGGGGGATGTCCAACTGCCAGTTTCAGACATTCCTCTCACAATCCAAAACTGCTGGCTCCCAACTGCTTACCTGCCTACCTGCCTGATTGCCCCTAACCACTTTTGCCTGCCAGTCTGATCACTCCCTAACCACTCCCCTGCCAGCCTAATCAATGCCTAATTGCTCCCCTGCTGGCCCGATCACCCCCAACTGCCCTCCCCTGCTGGCTTGGTCACCCCCCAACTTCCCTCACCTGCATGCCTGTTCACCCCTAACTACTCTCCCCTGCATGCCTGGTCACTCCTAACTGCCCTCTCCTGCTGGCCCAGTCACCCCCAAATACTCTCCTTCCCCTGCAGGCCTGGTCACCCTTAACTGCCTTCCCCTGCTGACCTGATTGCCCACAACTGCCCTCTCCTGCCAGCCATCTGTGTTTGCCATCTTGTGATCACATGGGGGCAGCCATGTTTGTGCGATAGGTGTGACAGTCAATTTGCACATTACCTCTTTATTATACAGGATGTCACCCAATAAATTCAATAAAAAATTAAATTAAATTAAAAATCTGTTATGAGCATTTAAAAAGTAATAAGTAGCATTGTCAGAGATGTTTCATTGCTCTTAAGCTAATTCAGCATGTAGCTAATCATTCCAAAAATGATTCCTCATTTCTTAGATATTTCCTGATTTCCTTCTTTATCCCTCCACTAATGGTTGGCATTTTAACCTGGTATTATCCTCCAATCAAATATCAAATTTAAAAATTACCTATGGATTTTATTATAAATGAGATGCTCCTCTCCATTGGGAGCTAGCAATGGTTCAAAATAAATACATATAAACCAAAATGAAAGGGGGCAAGGTGTTGGTCTCTTCAGAATCAGAAATCATTCTGGTGCAGAATTGCAAGCATAAGGACAGAAGTAAAGTTTTTCTGTAAATAGAAACCTACTCATGAATCCAACAAATGTTTATTAAGCACATAGTACACATGAGACATTGTCTGTTGCTGTGCTAAATCAAAATGATGGGAGATAATCCCAACCCTGATGGAGATTAATAAATGATACTTTACATGAACCACAAGGGAAATGGCAGTGATTAAGCAAAAAAATCTTTATGGAACAGGTGGGATTTGAACTTGACCTTAAGGATGGAAAGGTTTTCCACAGAGTGTATTTGCATCACCAGTGCCTGTTTTAACCTATAGCACATCTGATGAATATTGTTCACATCAACATATACCCAATATTAACATGGAAACAAACTTTCCCACTAATAATTAGTAGCCAATTACCTGAGGTTTCCTTTCTCACACTTATTTAGAGCAGTGGTTCTTTACTAGGGCATGCATCAGAATCTCTTGGAAAGCTTGTTGGAACACCAATTGCTCAGCCCCACCCAATGCCTCTGATTTAAGAGGTCTGGGGTACGACTCAAGCATTTGACTTCCCAGATGATACTAAAACTGCTGATCCAACAACACAATTTGAGCCTCTGATTTAAGCCCCTGCTTTGGTGCTTTACATGCTTAGAATGGAACCCTGCTTTGCCACTCCTACCTGATCTTTAGAAAAGTCTAACCTTTCAACACTTGGCTTTCCTATTTGTAAGGTGATGACATAGGTAATGCCAATACCCATCCTGTAAACCTGTTTTGAGAATTAAACTGAATAATGCATAAAAGTTAGTGTCCTGCACTGGATAGCAATGATTATTAATGGGGCAAAAGCTAGTGAATGAGGGTATGTCAGGTTTTATGGACTGAATGTTTGTGTCCCTCCAAAATTCACAGGTTAAGAGTTGCAGCCCAACATAATGGCATTTGGAAATGGGGCTCTTGGGAAGTAAGTAGGTTTAGATGAGATCATCAAGGTGGTATCTCATGATGAGGTTTATTGCCCTTGTAATAATAAGAAATACCAGGACCCTCTTTCTTTCTTCTTCTCCCTCTCGCCCTTCTCCCCACTAGCAGGCACCAAGTAAAGTCCATGTGACCACACAGCTAGATAGTGGATGTCTGCAAGCCATGAAGCAGGTCCTCACCAGACACTGAATCTCGTGGCATCTTGACCTTGGACTTCCTAACCTCCAGAACTGTGAGAAATAGATTTCTGTCACTTAAGCCCCCTAGTCCTATTTTGTTATAGCTGCTCAAATAGACTAAGACACCAAGGAAACAGTGTGAGCAATGTTGCCATGGGGGGGTGGATCATTCCTGTTCAGAGAATGGCAAGCAGTTAAGACAACCCTGGATGTAACTTTCACATGGGACAAAGGAGGGAGGGATCAGAGGACCTGAATGGAAATTAGGAAGAATGCTGGAATTCCTTGGGTACCACTTTCTTCCTAATTGTCTACTTTTTCTGATAGTTATTGGCCTGTACTTAAGTGCCCACTATTTCTAGAAGAGCAGCAGGAGTACTCACATAACCAGCATTAATCCCAAGGTAGAAGAGCAGTGAAAATGCTACATCCAAGGACTCTATTAATGTCCCAAGAGGACCCTCACAATGAGACTGTGCAGAGACCTATATTGCAAAGAGGTGCTTAAGCGTCCTTTTCATTAATGTGGGTCTTGAAGTTGTTTATCCTTTTGCTTTGAAATTGACCCACAGTGATTTGCAGTTCCTTTTCAATATCCCCTTATTTTAGTAGATAGAGCTACTCCTCCAGCTCTTTTTGCTTTGTGATGTTGTGATTAAATGTGTTAGAATGACGCTGTAAACAGGGCAGGTACTGCCACTACATTTCAAGTAGCTGAGAAATTAGTGCAAATATGTAACCAGAACATTAATGCTCCTTGTTGATGCAATCAACTTGGTAATGGTGTGCTAGATCCTATTCAAAACATCACATGAGAATTATTAGAAATGCAGGATCTCAGGTGCCACCCACCTTCTGAAGCAGAATTTACATTTTAACCGGGTTCCCCCAAGATTCATATTCACATTAATGTGTGAGAAGTATGACCTGGACACTCACACAATTTTAGTATTGCCTTAGGAAGCCTTACCTGCTCCCCAAAACACTCATTCATTTATTATACTTTAATAAAAACAGGAAATAAAATAAAATATTATATTCAGGTTGCTGGAATGTAGGAGATAGGGATTTCCAAGCATGCAAAAACACATAATAGCTAGAACATGGCACACAATCATATTCAATTGCCCTAAAGTTCCTAAACCAATAGAATAAAAAGAGAAATTGGCCCAGTTTTGGTCAAAAGATAGTCAAGTCTCTGAGTTCTTTATGGTTAAAGTCAGCTGCTCCTGGCATAGCCAGCTCTTCAAGGAGATTTCTGTATATTACAAAAAACATGAGAGGCACTGCGAATTAATTACTGACCAGGACTGTGATGCCCACATGTTGTTTAGCACCACATCATATGGACAACCTGCACCCCTACAGGAATCCTACTCCTTCGTCTCTACCTGGATTTCAGACTGTCTCCTGTTTGGCTTTCTAGGGCTCAGGGTTCCTCTGAAATGGAAGGAGGTCCAAAGCCAAACATCTTACCTAAAGTGAAAAATCCCCAAAAGAGGCAATGCAAAACAAAAGGAAATGATCCAAATTGGAAGGGGCAGAGGGAGAGAGAGAAACAGAGAGAGATCAAAATCAAAGGAAAACTCCATGCTGAAGGCAAACTTCCTTACCACCCAAGCCCAATTATGTGACCTTATCTCACAGTTTGTATTACACATCTCTCCCATTGGAGATGGATGGGAGGTGGCAGGAAGGTTCCCTTCTAAAAGGGTTGTTCCCTAGCGGGTAGAATATATGGCCAAGAAGAGCTGTAAAAAAAATGCAACAGGGCCCTAACCGGTTTGCTCAGTGGATAGAGCGTTGGCCTGTGGACTGAAGGGTCCCAGATTTGATTCCGGTTGAGGGCATGTACCTTGGTTGCGGGCACATCCCCATTAGGGGGCGTGTTGGAGGCAGCTAATCCATGTTTCTCTCTCATTGATGTTTCTCCCTCCCTCTCTGTAAAAAAATCATTAAAATGTATTTTTTAAAAATGCAACAGGGAGCAAACTAGCAAGAAGATACAGAGTCAAGCCCCTCAACTCTCAACCCCTGCTCTTATAACCTCCTTTATTTTATTTTATTTTAAAATACATTCTTATTGATTTCAGAGAGGAAGGAAGAGAGAGAGAGAGAGAGAGAGAGAGAGAGAGAGAGAGAGAGAGAGAGAGAGAAAGATCAATAATAAGAGAAAATCATTGATCTGCTGTTCCCCTGCATCTCCACACACACACACTGGGTTATTGAGCCCACAGCCCACGCATGTGCCCTGACTAGGAATCAAACTGTGACTTTCTGGTTCATATTTCAACACTGAGCCATGCCAGCTGGGCAACCTCCTTTATTTTAAATAAGACCCAAAATATTGACCTAACTTACATAAAATTGCCTAAAACTAAAGCCAATTACATATTACCACACCCAAACCTACCTTTGCCAAACTTATCTTCCTGAATACACTTCCTAAGGTCCAATCACACAATGCTCTCGGTAAACCAAGTACATTGCCTGATACACAGTAGAAGCTCAATAAACATCTGCTGAATAAACAAATTATGCACCTTTCCTCAAGGTAGCTAGCAGCATCCCAGATAATTGTCCTCCCCCAACCCCACCCTTAGGAATTTTCTTCTTCAAGGTGCACACATGGACACCATTTTCATGACATTATCACTAACCCTTGAGTTAAAATTCTTTGTGCACCCATAGAAATTGTTTGTCATACTATTACAAAGCTTGCTCTATCCTTATTCATAATACATGCTTACACCATCTCCTCTGATGAGGAAAATGAGCCCCCTGCCACAATCAAGAGAAATTGATTTCATGTGTTCAACCCACAGACAATATCCTCTATTCTCAACCCACAGACAATAGCCTATATTCTTCATTCCCTAAATGTCATAATTCGCTTTATTCTTTGGAACAAATATGGTGCCTCCACTGTTTGTTTTGTCTTGTAAGTAAACCTGAATACCTTTTCACAGTTATATTTTGAATTGTTCACTACAATTCCCCTTGTTTTCAAAATGTAAATTTGAATCTCTTCATATGTATGTTTGACCTCCATTACACTTGCTCTACCCTTTATTTAAAACACATACTTTAATCTCTTTTAAAATGTATATGTTAAATTTATTTATTTGTACTGCAAGGATCTCCTTCACCTTTGGGTCCAAAAACAATGCCTGGAAAAATCAGGAGAATCTTGAGTTGTATTCATGTATAAAAGAGATCAACCAAAGGACTTGTATGCATACATATAAGCCTAACCAATGGACACAGTCACCAAGTAGTTGAGGGCATGAGTGGGGCGTGGG
>PVJC01034058.1:0-19031 GCA_004026665.1 Murina feae
GCAATGGAAAGGGCTGTTTACTCAGGTCCGTGAGTGGCGGCTGCCATGTTGGCTGGGCTAATTTGCATACAGCCGCTCTGATTGGCTGGTGGGCGTGGCTTACCCTGTCTCGGAGAAATGGTTAATTTTAATATTTCTCTTTTATTAGTTTAGATACTGTTGTAAAATGAATTTTTTCTTCATTTCTACAACTGTGTGTGATTTCTTTCTGTGAGCAATCTCTGTATCAGCAGAACTCACCCTGACTTGTAAGTGGCAAAATCAAAATGCCTATTTGTAATGCATTAATCTTTACCTCTTTTAAGAGGAATCTACCTGGCTGGATGTCAGAAAAAAAATCTTGAGAAATTACTTCTTAATTATATTTTAAACAGTCAAACAATCATAATATTTGTGAATTTTCATTAAACATGAATTGATTATGCTATTTGCCTGACATTCTTTCTTAGGCCTGATGCACCTCAGAAGAAGTATTGATAAAAGCAAAGCATTATTAAAGCAATGTGTCCATTACACATCGCTTATTGATACCTTTGGAAAACAGGAAAAGATATTAAGTCATTGGCCTGGCCAGCTGCTCAATGGTTAGATCATTGGTCTATGTACCTAAGAGCCGTGGATTTGATTCCTGGTCAAGGGCATGTACCTCAGTTGCAGGTTTGATTCCTGGCCCTGTTGGGGCCCATAAGGAGAGGAACCAATCTACGTGTCCCAGATCAATATCTCTTTTTCTCGCTCCCCTCCTTCCTCTTCCATTCTCTCTAAAAATCAATGGAATAATATCTTCAGATGAAGATTAATAATTACAACAAAAAAGATGTTAAGTCACTGGTTTATGCAATTATTAGATCTTGCCTATGCCTTTGCTAATAGAGCATAAGAATTTCTATTCAAAGCGAAACAACAACAAAACCAAACCTCATCCAAACAATCATGTTACTCAAATACAATAAGGCTTAGTTAGGAGAAAAAATCCATACAAAATGGCAGCTAAAATTAGGAATCTACTATGTCTGCAGGAATATCATGATGTGTGGTCTTTGATTTAAACTTTAGAGAATCGGTTAAGAAATGTCATATAGATGTAGGACTCCAGAAGTCATGAAAATCGCAAACTACTACATTCCTTTAAAAATTATCTCAGTCCAGCTGAGCTACAGAGTGAAAGCATGTTGATTTGTGTTGAAATCTATTACTGGGTGCCAATTCTGGAGACACCAAGGACTCTGTAGGTTGCTTATTAGTGGGTTTGTATCTAATTTTAGGGACCAGAACATTTCTGTTCACTTCACCATTTTTCTCACTATACCAAAAAGATCAAAGTAAGGGCCATTTTCTGAGAACTAACCGATAGCTTCCCCAGGTTGCAATGTTTTAATTAGAGAGACAAAAAGAAAAAGCCACATTCTGATGTTCAATAAGAGAAGTCCTTTGTAAAAGCCTTATGAAAGCATGAGACAGTTTTTTACTTGATAATGAGAAATAAAATGTGTAAAAAAGAAAATGGGGGAAAAGACTTTAAGCAACAGAGTGATACTAGATGGCTTTTCCTTTTTTGTAAACAACTTTAGAGAAAATTAGAACATTTCAAAACTAGATTTACTTTTACTATATGGAAAAACATCAAAACCTTTTGGAAATGCCTAGATCGATAAATAGGATACAAAAACGGACTTCTCTGTGGTTTAAAACATTTGCTTTTGTTGCTTTCCTAGTTTTATTTATTTATTTATTCTGAAAAAAACTCTGCACAAAAATATTTAAAGGTTGGCCCAGCTGGCCAGCATTGCTCAGTGGTTGAACATTGACCTGTGAACCTGGAGGTCATGGTTTGACTCCTGATCAGGGCACATGCCCAGGTTGTCGGCTCCATCCCCAGCGTGTGAAATGCAGGAGGCAGCCAATCAATAAATCTCTCTCATTATTGATGTTTCTATCTCTCTATTCCTCTCTCTTCTTCTCTGAAATCAATAAAAATATATATTTAAACAAATACTTAAAGCTTGTCAGTTTATAAGAAGGAATGCATTATTTTTATATTTTGATTATTCAAAAACACTAACACGGTATTTTAGTTGTATTAATTTATTTGTGACAATAAAAGTGATTGGAACTATAAAAATATTTTCTTAAGCCAATTTTGTGCAAAATAACACTACAAATAAAATTTATAGAAATTTTATAAAAATAAGAAATTTGCATTTATATTAAATTCCCAACTCAGTTTTATTACTATACTTGTCAAATTTTAAACCATAGATATGACTGTCTAAAATATATATTAAAAAGAAAATAATTTTCTCATGACATCTGTGAAGAAAGGTCAGACAATTTTACATTTTCTCAGACACTCACTGAAATTAAGTGAAATTAAAAAGAACATTGACCTTTTCTGTTTCTATTCTCTTTTGAGAATATATAGCCATGTCAATCTTATTCAATAAATAGCATAAAAAGCAAGAAGAACAAACAAACAAAAAACACAAATTGTACTTGATCAGTCGATGTCCTTAGAATGTAATCCTAGACTAGGATCTGGAACAAGAAGCCAGGTCTGCTTTGCCTTCCTATCTAATACACACAGAGTTAGGACAATGATGACATGTCATCTCTGGGGGCATGCTCTGCAAGATTTATCTTCCTGTGTTCAAGCAAATCATTAAATTTATCTTTTTTGGTATCATAGGTCTTCATTGAGTCAAATAAGCCATATTTTGTTTACTACACTGGAAAGATATTAATGCTAAATACTATTTAACTTTATTTTATGAGAGTGAATATTATATTCTTCTTTCCAGTGACCTTTTATTGCCTTGTGAATAAAGAAATAATTTGCTAGACAGAAATAGCAGCAAGAAAGTGATGGAATTTATGAGCAGACCAACTCTAAAACTGAGAGATAAACCTGATAGTTTCAGAGTAAAAAATAGGGAATTTTTCTGTACCCCATTCTCAAAATTTTTACTAACTTTTTATCATACAGTAAATAACACAGAAGGTTTAAAAAGTAAAAGTAAACAATGCATTAATCTTTCGTAATAAAAAGTGAATTCAAAACTAGTAATAAATAGGACACTTTGCAAAACTCTTAAGCATTTGTTCTTTTAACAGTGTCAAAAAAGAAACACAGAAAAAAGGCAAGGAGAATACAAGAGAAAAGAATAATCCAAGCATACCAAAAGGAAAGAGTAAGGTGTTTCTAAAACTTTATAGAACAGTTATACTGGTATGATATTGGGCAAGTCATTGCTTTCTGAAGCTCACTTTCCCCAAATATGAGATAGAGATCATAGTTATATGTTCCTATCGTATAGAGGTGGTAACATAATTAAGGGATATAACGAGATGTGAGACACCTTGCATTGTGCCTAATACATTTTAAGCACTTGGTAAATGTCTGCCATTTTTATTAATTTTAGTTAACATCTGAACTTTCTTACCATGCACGAAGAAATTGTGGTTGCATATGTAAAATCTTGGCCACTCAAAAATTGCAGAACTCAGCCTATCAATCTATTTTCCAGTCTCTCTTGAAGTATCTAGACAATACCCTTCTGAGATTTCCTAGTTTTGACATTGTATCAGAATCTTGCACTCTGAGAGAAAGTTAAAAATCAAGTATTCAAGGATTCTGCTTAAGATGAACAAAGCTGGAAAGAATTTTGCCACCTTTCCAATAAGAAAAAAAGAAAATGACTAACCTATAAAATCTTAAACTTTCCTGAATGTACTAGAGAGTTGTGGTCACTGCAAAAGCCTAAGGCTGATAGTAAAAAAGAGCCATTAATAAAATACTCCAGAAATAAAGCCATTACCATAGGCACAAAGTGCCACCAGAGGAATCTGAATCCTGTGGTGCACTAAGGGTGACCAAAGTAAAAAACAAACCCAAATTGAAGTCAAGTCATTGGCTACATTGATTCAACACCCACAGCAATAACCTACCAAATGAAGATGTGTGCCCATTTCCAGGCGTAAGTACTATTTACCTCAGACACCACTATTCAATAAAAGATAGCATTCAATTACAAATTATGAGAGAAGAAATAAAGAGATAAGAAAAAAAACAACAACATGATATAAAGGATAGCAACATAATCAGGCTCCAATATTATGTGGATGTAGGTGCTATCACACAAGAAATTTAAAATAATCATAATTAATATATTAATATGATCAACAGTAGAAAATGTGGATAACATGTTAACAGATGAAGGGTTTCTACCAAAGGAAGAAACTGTAAACAAATGCAATCCTACATAATAAAGAGCTAATATGCAAATGGTCATCATGCCCTTGCACCAGGGCTGGGAGACCTGAGGCCACATCCACCGCCCCGGTGCCTGGTGCGGCTTGATGGGGGACCTGAGGCTGCATCCCCCACCCTGCGGGGCTTGATAGGGATGAGGTCGGCTGGGTCTGGGTCTCGTGCAATTTCAAGGCATGTGCTGGTAGTCAGGATTTGACTCTGGGTCCCACTACACACCCTATACTCTGACAGGAGGGAGATTTTCTTCTTTTTTTAAAAATATATTTTATAGATTTTTTTTTACAGAGAGGAAGGGAGAGAGATAGAGAGTTGGAAACACCGATGACAGAGAAACATTGATCAGCTGCCTCCTGCACAGCCCTTACTGGGGATGTGCCCACAACCCAAGTACATGCCCTTGACTGGAATCGAACCTAGAACCCTTGAGTGCACAGGCCAATGCTCTATCCACTTAGCCAAACCGGATAGGGCAGGAGGGAGATTTTCATATACATTTTACTAATTTTCTTTCATCTCTGACACTTCTATTATAGAGAAAGTGCAAATAGCAATATTAAAATATTTCCTCTAATTAATTCCCTTTTAATGTGCATGAATTTTGTGCACTGGGCCACTAGTGTATAAATAAAATACACAGTAACAGAAATGCAGGAAATTTTTGATAGGCTCATCAGAAGGAATTTGACACAATTGAGGAAAGAATTTTTGAATTGAAAATAGATCAATAAAAATTACTCATAACATGAAAAGCAAAAAGAATGAAAAACTAAACAGAACATATAATAGGTATGGGGCAATATCAGTCAAACATATGTGTAATTGGAATCTCAAAGGAAAAGATATAGAATGGGAAAAATATTTAAGGAAATAGTGGCTGAACCCTATCCAGTTTGATTCAGTGGGTAGAGCATCAACCTGCGAACCAAAGGGTTCCAGGTTCGATTCCAGTCAAGGGTACGTGCCCAGGTTTCAGGCTTGATCCCCAGTGGCGAGCATGCAGGAGGCAGGAAATCAATGATTCTCTCTCATCATTGATGTTTCTATTTCTCTTTCTCTGTTCCATCTTCTCTGAAATTAATAAAAAAATATTTTAAAAAAAGAACTAGTGGCTGAAAAGTTTTCAAATTTAATGAAAGACACCAAAACACAATTGAAAAAAGCTCACAGGAAACCAAACTTGATAAATATAAAAGAAATACATCCATATGATAAAATTGCTGAAAACTAAAGACAATATCTTGAAACCATCTAAAGCACACACACACACACACACACACTCACAAACAAAATACATACAGGGAAACAAAGTATAAACATGCATCAGACTTAAAATTAGAAATAATTCAAGGCAGAAAACAGTTTATTAAGATCTTTGAAGTGTTGAAATTTAAAAGAAAAATTAGTTAACCTCAATTTCTATACCCAATGAAAATATCTTTTAAATATGAAAGGGAAACAAATAAGTCTTTAGACAAAACAACACTGACAGAATTCTAATGAGAATGCATGTGCTATAAGAAGTGTTAAAGGGATTTCTTCAGGCAGAAAAAATATACCAGGCAGAAAATAGGTTCTACACAAATAAATCAAGAGTCCTGGAAATGGAATGAATAAATGTACATATAAAGTTTATTATTTTTAAATCTAAATTACTCTAATAGAAAATAGTCTAAAATAGTTAGCAGTAGTGTATTGTGTGTTAGCATTGTATGTATTGTATAGCTCAAACTTAAAATCCATATGACAGCATAACCCAAAAGATGGAAATATTTGGGAGTACACTATTTTAAGGTCAATCCACAACATGTGAAGTTATATATTATCAAAGGTCGACTGTGATGAAAGATGTATATGTAAACATTAGAGAAAATATAAATGTCTTTTTAGAATGTTATAAATAATAACCTAATATTAGAGATAAATGTCTAATCATAAAGTTCTTAAAGCCATAAAAACAAACAAACAAGAAAACAGAAAGAAAGGAGAAAAGAACAGATGAACAAATAGAAAAGAACTAGAAGGATGGTACTTTTTTATTAACAATATAAATAATTATAATAAATATAAATAGTACCAGTACATCATAAAAATATTGTCCAGTTGAATTACAGATTCAATTACCTAATTGTATAGTATCTATGAGAAATGCATTCTAATCATACATAATTTTTAAATTAAATTAAATTAAATTAAATGACTGAACTGTATACTATCTATAAGAAACCCACTATAATATAAAGACATAAATAGGTAAAAAGAGAAAAGATCTTATAAAATGAACCATTCAAACAATAAACAAAATAAAATTAATTATACTAATATCAAAAAGAACTGATTTTATAAAAAGCAATATTTTTGTGGGATAAAGAAAAATATTATTTAACAGTAAAGGACCAATGTACAAAGAAGATATAGACATCCAAAATGTGTATGTATTTAACAACAGTGCTTTAAAATACATGAAGCAAATACTTAAAACTGATAACAGAAATAGACAAGGCCACAATTATAATGGTAGACTTTATGTTTCTCTCTCAGTAATAAAACAAGAAGGCAGGAAATAAGATATAGATGATGTAACAACAATATATACCAACTTGATCTAATTGACATTTAAAGAATTCTCCACATAACAATAGAATAAACAGTCTTCTCTAGTGCACATGGAACTTTAATTAATATATTCTAGATCATGAAAGAAACATTGAAAATTTAAAAAACCAGAAATCATGCAAAGTAATATTTAATTATAAAAATGAATTAGAAATTGATAAAATAAAGATAATAGAAAAATTACAAATACTTGACCCTAAGAGTTAATATAAAGAAACAGAAATCAAGACATTGTGGTATTGATTAAAGAATAGACATTTAAACCACTATGCTGTACAACTGCAATGAATACAAAATAATACTGAATGCAAACTTTAATTGAAAAAAATATAAAAATTAAAAATTACTACTCAGTTATAAGAAAAGATTAAATACTGACATTTGCAACAATGTGGATGAACCTTGGGAATACTACACTGGGTGAAATAAGTCAGTCCAAAAAAGTTAATAATCATAAGATTTCAGTCATATGTGGGATATAAACCTGCAACTCATAGATAAGACAATAGTGTGGTGATTAACAGAGGGAAGGGTATGGGAAGATATTTCACAGTAAAGAGGGCCAAATATATGGTGATGGAAGATGATTTGACTTTTGGTGGTGGACACACAATATAATATAGAGATCATGTAACATAGAAATGTATACTTGAAACCTGAGTGATCCTATTACACAATGTCACCTCAATAAATTTAATTTAAAAAATAGACATATAGATGATCAGAACAGAACAGAACCATACATATATAGTCAATTGATTTTCAGCAAAAGGGGAATGGTAATTCAATGGAGAAAAAATATCCTTTATAATAAAAGCGTAATATGCTAAGTGTCCAGTCAACTGGTTGGCTGTTCAACCAATCAAAGTGTAATATGCTAATGACATGCTAAGGCTGCTCAACCACTCACTATGACATGCATCGATGATCAGGAGGCAGTCGACTGGTCGATCAGTTGCTATGATGTGCACTGACCACCAGGGGGCAGAGGCTCCAACTGGTAGGTTAGCTTGCTGCTGGGGTCTGACTGATCAGGACCGAATGTGATGGCCAGACATGCCCTGGAGCCCTTCTGTGGTCCCTCCCTGGCTGGCCAATCTCTTGCATCTCTTGAATCTCTCCCAACCCCAATCATGCACTGGTGGGGTCCCTTGGCCAAGCCTGCACCCTCTTGCCATCCGGGACCCCTCAGGGCATGTCAGAGAGCCAGATCAAGGGACTCCATGGGTGCACAAATTCTGCACTGGACCTCTAGTATAAAATAATATTGAATACAAATTGTAATTGAAAAAAAAAACATATGAAGAATAAAATTAGCAAACTGGAAGACATGTCAGTAGAAAATATACAAATTAAGATAAGAAATGAAAAATAAAAAGAAAGAAAAGAGCATAAGACACATGAAAGGCATAAAAAATTTCTTTGAAATTACCTATTTGGAGTCCTAAAGAGGGAAAGAGGAAATATAGTTGAGCATTTTTTAAAGATATAATGGTCAGTATTTTCCAGTACTGATGAAAAAAATCAATCCATAGACTCATAAAGCTCTCTAACCCTCAAACAAGATAAATAAAACTAGTCTGGCCTGCATGGCTCAGTGGTGGAGTGTTGGCCTGTGAACCAGGAGGTCATAGGTTTGATTCCAGTCAGAGCACCTGGTTGCTGGCTCAATCCCCAGTGTGGGGTGTTTGAAAGGCAGCCAGTCAGTGATTCTCTTTCATCATTGATGCTTCTCTCTCTATCTCCCTTTCCCTTCCTCTCTGGAATGAATAAAAATATATTAAAAAAGAAAAGTGCATGTAAGAACATTAGTCAAAATACTGAAAATTAAAGACAAAGAGAAATCTTGAATAGTCATAGACCATTAACTTTAGAGAATTATAAGAATTAAAACTGGTTTTTCCAACAAACCATATGTATGCCAGATAAAAATACAATGACATCTTTAAAATGATGAGAGAACATTGCCAACTTTTATCTCTGTAAGTAGAGAAAAAAATTCTTAAATAATGATCACACTTAAAAAAACCTGAAATGAGACAACCTTTCATCAGTTGACCTACACAAAAATAAATTGTAACAGTTCAATGGAAGTAAAATGATACCAAACAAATTTTACAATGAATAAAGAACCCTGAAAAATAAAAATAAAAACTATCTATCTATATATAAAAGCCTAAGCAACCATTTGTCCAGTAGCTATGACATGCACTGACCACCAGGGGAAAGATGCTCTGACCTGTAGGTTAGCTTGCTGCTGGGGTCTGGCTGATTGGAACTGGGAGAGATGGACCGGACATGCTCTGGAACAATCCCGTGGTCCCTCCCCAGCCATGATCATGCATTGGTGGGGTCCCTCGGCCTGGCCTGCACCCTCTTGCAATCCGGGACTCCTTGTGGGATGTCAGAGAGCTGGTTTCAGCCCAGTCCTAATAGGCCAGGCTGAGGGACACCACTGGTGCACAAATCTGTGCATCCAGACCTCTAATATATGTAAATATAAATGACTATTCACTGTTTAAAATAATGCATACTATCTTGGATATTTAAAGTAAATATTGCTCAGCAAAATAAACAATTAAAAGACAACTTTTAAAATTGAAAATATATTTGCAAATTATATATATATATATATATATAGAGAGAGTATATATATATATATATATATATATATATATATATATATATAGTATCTACTCTATAAAAGCAAAATAGTAAAATTAACCGTTTCTCCAAGACGGGGTAAGCCACGCCCACCAGCCAATCAAAGCGGCTGTATGCAAATTAGCCCAGCCAACATGGAGGCCGCCACTCACGGACCTGAGTAAACGGCAGTTTCCATTGCAGGAGGAGCGAAAGTGAAGCTGCGCCCGCTCCGCTTAAACTGCCTCTAGTGAAACACACGTTTGAAACAATGTAACAATCATAGAATCCTCAGGAGCTGAAGGAAAGAGCAGCCGGGACCTCACCAGTAAAAGTAACAATTGTTTCATTATAGACGCTGTGAGATGAAGCAGAGAGAAGGCTTCCTTAGGAGTAGGCCGCCGTAAGAAACAGTGTATCAATTATAGAAGATAACCCCAGGCCTTAAAGGAACAGCATCAATTATAGGAGATAAATAAACGCCAGAAACCTGCGTCCAGCCAGTCTTTCTGGGACATTGGGTCAATGAGAGCTGTGGGCAGCCTTAAAGCCCCTCACCCAGGCTGGTCAGGCATGCCAGCAGGTGGACATCCCCAGAGGGGTCCCAGACTGCGAGAGGGCACAGGCCAGGCTGAGGGACCTCCCGAGTGCACAGAGCGACTGCAGGGCAGGACAGCGCAGGACCCAGGACCCGTGAGTGAAACAGGCGGCAGGGTTGGAGGGCATCAGGAAGCAGGTAAGAGGTGGCAGGGGGTCGGCGGCCTGCTTGGTGGGCTTCCCAGGCCCTTTGCGGGGCATCGGGGAGCGGGAAAGAGGTGGCAGGGGGCCGGGGTCCTGCTTGGCAGCTCCCCAGACCCCTTGGTGGCACCAGGAAGTGGGAAAGGAAGGCAGCAGGGGACGGGTGAGTGGGAAAGAGTTGGTGGCCTGCTTAGCAGCTTCCCAGGTCCCTTCTGGGGATCAGGGAGCAGGAAAAGGCTGGCCTGACCACAAGGCGGGGTTTTCTCTGCTTTCTGGTGGCTGGAGGAAGATGGGCAGTAGGCAAGCTTGGGAGGCAGGCAGCACCCAGCCCTGGCCACAGCTCAGAAAACAGAACAACATGCAGAGGAGGGCAAGAGTCTGAGAGATCAACATAGAGGGGGTGCCTGCTCCAAGCCTGGGGGCAGGCCCCTGGCAGGTAGACACACACAAGAGGACTGCTCTGAGCCTCAGATGCGGCTGGGGGCAGGTCCCCAGTGGTCACACACACACACACACACACACACACACACACACACACAGAAGGCGCCTGGCAGACTGGGGCCATCATAGGACATCCACTGAAGGGTCCCAGACTGTGAGAGGGCACAGGCTGGGCTGAGGGACTCCCTTCACCCTGAGTGCACAAAATTTTGTGCACCGGCCCCCTAGTATATATATAAAAGCCTAAGTGACTATCTGACTCTTTGATCATCCGACTGGTAGCTGTGACATGCAATGACCACCACAGGGCAGATGCTCAATGCAGGAGCTGCTGAGCTGAAGTGACTTGGCAGCTGTAGTTCTTGGATGATTCATGCAGAACCAGAGAGGAGGGAGCCTGATTTCAGGGTGCATCACCCGAGAACCTCCCTCTCACAATCCAGGACCTCTTGGGGGATGTTGGAGACTGCTTTTGGCCTGATTCCCCACAGGTCAAGCTAAAGGTCCACACCATTGTACAAATCCATGCACCAGGCCTCTAGTGTCTATATATATAAAAGCTTAAGCAAGAGAGAAACCAAGATGGCAGCATAGGTAAACACTGAGAATTGCTACTTCGCACAACCATTTCAAAACCACAATGAAAAGAAAAAATGGACACCACCCAGACCCACAGGAAGGCTGGCTGAGTGGAAATTCTACAACTAGAAAGAGACTGAGACTCAGTGGAGGTGCGGAAATGAAGTACAGAGGTATGGAGGTGCACGCTGCAAAGGGGGCTCATGGAAAGGGCTGGCAGCTGAGGACACGGTTGTCTTTTTTGTGCTGGAGGGAGGCACAAGGTCCTGACAGCTCTGAACTCCAGTTCCGGGCAAGTTTCTGGGGACCCAGACTCATATGGAGAGAAGCTGGACTGTCTGGCACCATCTGGCACCAGGAGGATCTACAGAGCGGCTCTCTCTCGGCAGTGCCAAGGGTCACTGAGACCCGGTGCCTCTTAGGGCAGGGCTGAGAATCAGCCATAGCTGTTTGCTCCACCTTGTTGATTCCCTGAGACCCTATCCCACCCTAGCTGTGCGCAGAGGCTTTTGTATATAAAAGGCTGGGAAGCCTCAGGCAGAAGCTAAAACAGCATCTCCTTAGAAATCCAAGAGTCAGTGTACCCAGTGGTCAGAGCGGGACCACCCAGACTACAACTCCTCAAATCCATAAGGAACACACTCAGGGGGCAGACACAGTGAGCACCAAAGCCCCACTGAAGCAAGTCTTTCCCCGTAAGGGTGTCTCCAGCACAGAAGTTCTCCCACTATAGACACAGTTGATTCTCACACCCAAGTGGTCTGGAGGTCAATTCCTCTCAGTGATACCAACAACAATCAAGGCTTAGTTACAACAAGACTGTGCACAAAACTGAAAAGCAGTGCAACAACAGTGTTCACCTCAAGTGATTGGGGAGGCTGAGCCACTGGGCCCTATAGGACACCTAGCACAAAAAGCCACTCTATCAATACAGGGAAGCAGCCAAAATGTGGAGACAAAGAAACAGTTCACAAATGACAGAAATGTAAGAAAGCAAACGACTGGATATAGAGTTCAAAACCATGGTTTTAAGGTTTTTCAAGGATTTTCTAGAGATCACTGATACATTTAAAAAGGACCAGTTAGAAATTAAGCATACACTGACTGAAATAAAGAATAATATACAGAGATCCAACAGCAGACTAGAGGATCAAAAGAATCAAGTCAAAGATATGAAATATGAAGAAGCAAAAAATACCCAATCGGAAAAGCAAAAAGAAAAAAGAATCCAGAAATATGTAGATAGTGTAAGGAACCTCTGGGACAATGTCAAGCGTACCAACATCAGAATTCTAGGGGTGCCAGAAGAAGAGAGAGAGCAAGATATTGAAAATCTATTTGAAGAAATAATGACAGAAAACTCCCCCTACCTGTTGAAAGAAATGGACTTACAAGTCCAGGAAGCACAGAGAACACCAAACAAAAAATCCAAAGAGGACTACACCAACACACATCATAATTAAAATACCAAGGGCAAAAGACAGAGAATCTTAAAAGCAGGAAGAGAAAAGCAGTCAGTTACCTACAAGGGGGCACCCATACGACTGTCAACTGATTTCTCAACAGAAACTTTGCAGGCCAGAAGGGAGTGGCAAGAAATATTTAAAGTGATGAATAGCAAGAACCTACAACCAAGATTACTTTACCCAGCAAAGCTATCATTCAGAATTGAAGATCAGACAAAGCTTCACAGACAAGAAAAAGCTGAAAGAGTTCATCACCACGCATCCAGTATTATATGAAATGCTGAAAGGTATCCTTTGAGAAAAGAAGAAGAAAAAGTAAAGATAAAAATATTTAATAACAAATACATATCTATCAACAAGTGAACCTAAAAATCAAGTGAATAAAAAAATCTGATGAACAGAATAAACTGGTGAATAGAATCGAATCAGGGGCATAGAAAGGGAGTGGACTGACAATTCTCAGCCAGAAAGGGGTGTTGGGGGTGAGGGAAGAGACTGGACAATAATCGTACACCTATGGAGGAGGACAGTGTGGGGGTGGTAAGGGCAGAAGGTGGTGTGGGAACTGGGAGGAGGGGAGCTATGGGGGGGAGGGGGAAGAGGAACAACTGTAATAATATGAACAATAAAGATTAAAAAAAAGGAGAAGAAGTTGAGATTACTGTGGAAGGCCTCACTGAAAAGGTGACTTTCAAGTTACAGACTTGGGAGTGGAGTGAACAAGCCAAGTATAAATCTGGAGGTTTTTAGGATTCAGTCCTTTTATCCATAAAAAAAAAATGAGCTTTTCTTTTTCTATATTTTCTTGTTTTGTTGCACTAAAGCTCCCATATAGAAAAAAGCTACTTAAACATTATTTTAATTAAAATTTTTAATAAGACCAATAACTACAGAAGGAATTGAAGAGCTACCTTTTTAAATGACACTAGCCCCAGATTGTTCTATGGCTGAGTTCTACCCAATCTATAAAGAGATCATTCCAAAGATGAAAAGCTCCCAAATTCACTTTATAATGGTAGAATAATTTTGTTTGTTATTTCTCACCTGATGATATTTTTCCATTGTTTTAAAGAGAGTGGAAGGAAGAGGGACAGAAAAAAAAAAAAGTCTAAGTGACCCTTACAACCAGATGACTGGACGACTGGCCAGTAGCTATGACAACTGGGTGACTGGCCCACAGCCATACTCCTGCAACTGGCCCACCTCCTGAGGTTCCTTCTCCTGGCTGGCCAGCCACTATTGGCCCTGATCGCTGGCCAGGCTGTGGGACCCCACCCATGCACGAATTCGTGCACTGGGCCTCTAGTATTCTATTAAGAACCCATACAACTCAACAGCAAAATCATTATTATCATCATCCCATTAAAAAATGGTCAAAGGACCTAGCCTGTTGGCTCAGTGGAGAGAATGTCAGCCTATGGACTGAAAGATCCCAGTTTCGATTCCAATCAAGGGTGCATGTCCAGGTTGCAGACTTGATCCCCAGTGGGGGGTAGGAGGGGGTGGGAGGCAGCCAATCAATAATTCTCCCTCATCATTGATGTTTCTATTTCTCTTTCCCTCTTCCTTCTTCTCTGAAATCAATAAAAATATATTTTAAAAAATGGTCAAAGAACTTGAATAGACATTTTTCCGAAGAAGATATGCAAATGGCCTATAGGTATGTGAAAAGACGCTCAGCATCACTAGTTACTAAGGATGTGCAAATGAAACCACAGTCTGTTAGAATGGCCACCATCAATAAGACACGGCTGTGGGAAAGGAGGGAACTCATGGAGGTGGTGGATTGTAAATTGGTGAAGCCAATACACTGTGGAAAACAGTACAGAGGTTTCTGAGAAAATTAAATAGAGAACTACCATATGATCTAGCAATTCCACTTACGGAAATACATTCTAAGGAAACAAAAACACAAATTTGAAAATATATCTCATGTTCATTAAAGCATTACAGTAAAATCTTGATATAATGGACTAATTCAATTGAAGGGGTGTCAAAGCTGAAAGTTAGTTATATAAAACAACAGGTTTTCTGAATGTGTGTTAAAAACTTGACAAATTAGTTAGTTTACCTATTTTTACTTATAAGACACATTTGTGTAATTAAAATTAAGTATGCATAAAAGTTTAATTTCATAAAAGTTTTCTACATGTATTACAGTACTTTTAAATTTATACTGAATAGGTCTAGTAAATGTGTGCATTTACCAGCCACTGAGAGTAAACAAATGCACAAGGCTGGGGCGTGGCTTAGCACCTGTGGAAACATTGACCGCATATGTTAAAACTACTGCAGAAAGTCACACGACACACAACACAGCCAACTGCTTGAAATGCAGTGTGATCACATGCTAATAATTAGCTCAAAATTGCTTATGAGAGGTGACTCTTGAATTTAAATATGTAAACTAGTATTGTAGATATGTAGTATTTATTTATGTAGGTGAAATTATTAGTGTTTTTTCCCAACGTATGGCCTATTTGCTAACATTTATTAAAAATAACAGTGAATTTATTTTAAAAAATAATAACCTGTTAATTATAACTAAATCTTGGTTAAAAACATTTTTAAATTAACAGGGTGTTAATTTTCACATATGACATCTAGACTGGAAATTTTGTCCATTAAATCCGAGATTTGTTAAATCAAGGTCCACAAACTTAAGGGGTAACTGTATTTATAATAACCAAGACATGGAAATAATTTAACTGTGCACTGATGAATAAATGGATAAAGAAGTTGTGGTATACAAACAATGGAATATTATTCAGCTATAACAATGAGGAAAGTCTACCATTTTACAACAACGTGGATGGACCTTCAAGGCTTTATGTTAAGTGAAATAAATCAGACAAAGACAAATGCTGTATGATATTATTTATTGGTGGAATTTAAAACAATACACCAAAGTCACAGAAAAAGAGATGAGATTTATGTGGGGGAGTGGAGGGAGGTAGAATTGAAGGAAGTGGTCAAGGGTACAATTTTCCAGTTAGGAGATAAATAAGTATAGGAATGTGAAGTACAACATAAAGACTATAGCTAACACTGTTGCATGATATTTAGAAAACTTAAGAGAGTAGATCCTAAGAGTTGTCATAACAAGGAGAAATATTTTCCCTTTTTATTGTATTTATATGAGATGACATATGATAACTAAACCTATTGTGATAATCATTTCACAAAATATGTAAATCAAACCATTATGCTGTACACCTTAAACTTATATAATAATGTATTTTAATTATTTCTCAATAAAACTGGAAAAATACATGTGAAATTAAACTGTATTACAACACTAACACAAAGATGTGAGAGTATAAATGGATTTGATATGGTCTAAAACTCTAGCAATATCTCAGAAGTAAGTGATCAGGTAATAATTTGCATAAGATTTTATTAAATAAAATGTCAATATTTTAAGAAGGCAACCATTAAAAGAACAGAAAAATAATGCAGTGTGAACTAGTTAATAGAGTAAAAAATTAAATAATAAAGACACTTATTACTTAATAAAATAGGAGAGGAAGTAAAACAGAAAAAGAAATATAAAATTGAAGGGGATGCAAATAGGGCAAACATTTTCAGTTTTAAACACCAATAGAATTGTAAGTCATTAAGTTTACAGTGGCTATGTAATCTAATCTGAAACTAAGATTGACAGACCGGTTACAGAAATCAAATTCAATATAAGCTGTTTAGAAAAAAATATATCTTAAATATAAGAACATAAAAATGTTTGGAAAAAATAATAGAAAAATATAATCTATGCAAACACTAGCCAAAAGATAGTTTTTATAGCTATAGAAATAACTGTCATAGAAAACTAAGACAACTTATAAATAAATAGGAATATTTAATAATAATTATGTTTAATCCACAGTGAAGGTAACAAAATTCAACATCTGTATATACCAATTGGTAACTTTAAAATATAAAAATAAAAAAATTATTATCTAAAGAAGAGTTATTATAAATTCTCAATTATAATGTGATAGCAACGTCTCTCTCAATAGCTGACAGAATAAGCAGAAACAAATTCAAATGCATCTATTTGACAGACATGGAGCAATTACTATTGGTTGCTAGGTTTTCCCTACAGTTACAAGAAAAAAAGTGTCTTTGCATTTCTCTCTGATTGTGGCAGCCAAGATTGAATGGAGAAGTAAATATATGAATTACAAAAGCATTGAGCAGGTGAGATAATTTTTACAATTTTGATGTAGCCTATAAACAGTGAAGAGCCTGGTCTATTAAAGAAAAAAAGGAACCTAAAATTTGAGTTTAAATGAAAACATAAAATTCAATAAAAAACTAAAAATATGAGCAACACAATTAATACACTGTACAAAATAATAGAAGAAAACATAGTTTTTCTCAAGTATATATGCATTATATATCAATAATAAGCATATTTGGGGACAGAAAGGAAGCCTTAATACATTTTTTTTAAATTGAAATAATTTATAGCATGTTCTTTAACCTCAGAATAATTAAGCTAGAAGCTGATGTCAACTGAACCAAGAAATATCAAACTATTTAAAAATTAAATAATACACGTCTAAATAATTCAAGAACAGAGAAATGAAAGTATAATTTAGAAAATATTTTAAATGAAATATTTCCAAACCATGGCATATGGAGAAATCAGGACATAAAGGGAAATTTATAATCTTAAATAAATGTATTTCCTAGAAAGAATATAGACTAACAATGAATTAACTCACTTCTATCTCAATAAGCTGGGAAAAGAACCCCTATAAACAAACCCAAAGAAAGCATAAAGAGGTGAATAAAAATAAACAGCAAAAATCAAAACAATAGAAAACATAAAGAAATTAACATAACCTAACAAACCATCACATCAAGAAACACAACCTAACAAACTGTCACATTAGAAAAGAAAAACTGGATGGTTTTGTGGATAAAATTCCATCAGAAGGATAATACAAACAACATCATGACAATCTTATCTAATAAAAGAGTAATATGCAAATTAGGCATCACTCTGTCACAAAGATGGCTGCCCCCATAGCCACAAGATGGCGGCGCCTATGGGCACAAGATGGCCCCCCCCTCCCTAACCGGTTTGGCTCAGTGGATAGAGCATCGGCCTACAGACTGAAGGGTCCCAGGTTCGATTCTGGTCAGGGGCATGTACCTTGGTTGCGGGCACATCCCCAGTAGGGACTGTGCAGGAGGCAGCTGATCAATGCTTCTCTCTCATCGTGTTTCTAACTCTCTATCCATCTCCCTTCCTCTCTGTAAAAAAAAATCAATAAAATATATATGTAAATATATATACGTACATACGTATATACGTATATGTATATGTATGTATGTGTGTGTGAGTGTGTATATATATATATATATATAAACTAATAAAAGTGGAATAGTAAAATTAACCGTTTCTCCGGGACGCCCACAGCCAATCAGAACGGCTGTATGCAAATTAGCCCAGCCAACATGGCGGCCACCACTCACGGACCTGAGTAAACGTTTAGGCAGCATCCATTCCAGCAGGAGCGAAAGCAAAACTACCTGCTCGCTGGCTCCTTAGCCTTTGGCCTGAAGCAAAAACGCACATTTGCAACAATTAAGTGTAACAATTGTTTCATTATAGAAGCCGGGAGGTGAGGCAGACAGGAGGCTTCGTTAGTAAAAGGCTGCCTTCAAGGAACAGCATCAATTATAGGCAACCTGCGCCCAGCCGGCCTTGCTGGGACGTTGGGCAATGGGAGCTGTGGGCAGCCTTAAAGCCTCTCACCCAGGCTGGTCAGGCATGCCAGCAGGTGGGCATCCTCAGAGGGGTCCCAGACTGTGAGAGGGCACAGGCCGGGCTGAGGGACCTCCCGAGTGCACAGAGCAGCTGCAGGGCGGGACAGCGCAGGACCCAGGACCCGTGAGTGGGAAAGAGGGGCCAGGGTTGGAGGGCACCGGGAAGCGGGTAAGAGGCGGCAGGGTCGGCAGCCTGCTTGGTGGGCTTCCCAGGGCCTTGGAGGGGCATTGGGGAGCGGGTAGGAGGCGGCAGGGTCGGCAGCCTGCTTGGTGGGCTTCCCAGGCCCTTGGAGGGACATCGGGGAGCGGTTAGGAGGCGGCAGGGGGTCGGCAGCCTGCTTGGTGGGCTTCCCAGGCCCCTTGCAGGGCACCAGCAAGTGGGAAAGCAAGGTGGCGGGCTGGGGAGTGGGAAAGAGGCAGCGGGGTGGTCTCGGTCTGCTTGGCAGCTGCCCAGGCCCTTTGCGGGGACCGGGAAGCGGGAAAAAGGCGGCAGGGGCCAGGGG